>WAAG01020724.1:0-14262 GCA_013390105.1 Tichodroma muraria
GGGTTTTGTTGTTTTGGTTCTTTGTTTTTATGTCAACACAAACCCCAGAAACTTCTCACAAGTACTTCCAGAGCTACTAAAATACAATAGCTGTACCTGCATTCCGACCACATGCAGCTGGCTACACAAGTAAAGCCTTCCTTGAGTTCTGTAGAAGGTTGCAAGATTGAGTGGGAGAGAAGAGGGACATGCAAGATCAACCAAAGGACATACTGGGATGTTCATACCAAAGCATACAAGAAACTGAAGGAGGAAACAGACAGGGAAGCTATGGAAGACCAACAACTCACAAGGAACAGTGACATAAAGGCAAACTAGAGAAGATGAGGACAAGAGCACTCATTCTCAGACATGGTTCAGTAGGTTGCTAGGAAGACTGGCAAAGGCAGTTTCAGTTGTGCATGTTTGAGAAATTCCAGCCACGGGCTGTAAAACAGTACTACATTAATTGTACCCAGAGATGAAAGAGAGGAGACAAAATATTTTAAGATGCAAATGCTATCAGTCACAGCTAAAGATTTTCTATGATGGGAAAAGTTAGAGCAAATTTCTGTGTTGATGGGAAGAAGCAAAGTTTACTCACGTCTTCTCTTTAGAACTTTAGATTTATTCTTGACTGAATAAAACAATGGCTTTTCACATCTCCACAGATACCTACCAGTAAGAGACATAAGAGTTGTTAACAAAAAGAAAGCTGGACCAAATGAATAAAGAAATAATAACTTACTACAAATACCGCTAGAGTTTTAAATTAAAATCAAAATAATCTAATGTTTAATGCTATTAAAAGCCACTGCCCCTCCAACGTATAAAGGAAATCTTTTTCTGAGTAAGCAAACCAAGACATGTTAGCCTAGACCTACTGTAATCAGTTAATTGTTCAGCTTATAAGTTACTTTTCACAGTAAGTGAGCATTTAATTAATAACCTGGATAAACATTATGAGTGTAAATAGAAAATTAAGACAGTGATTTAATCCTTCTATTCACTCAAGCTTGGTGGATGGATATGTGGAGCAAATTTCTAACTTTTTTTTACATCTGTAGGAATCGGGTTTACGTAGAACTGTCTACTTTAAAAAGAAGTACTTAAAACCTCTTACTTGGCTCTTTCTTCATCCAGTTTCTTTTGCTCCACATCCAAGGAATGTTTTACCACCTCATACCACTTCCTGAACTCAAAATATGGGCCACCTGAATAAAACATACACACTTAGTTTGGGAAGAAATGAAAGAAATGACATAGAAGGTGGTCTCCAAGCAGTTAGACCCTGCATCTTGCACCTGTATACAAACTACCCGAACACTATGTGCTTAAAGAAAACATACTCAATCTAATAATTCTGTAAGAAAGAGAAATGCAGAAATGAAGGAAAGAACAGCATTGTCATAAGAAGTGCAAAGAAGCCCCATATCTCAGATTTCATAGATTTAGTACAAGCCAAACCTTTTCCCTCTTTTCTGGAATGGTAAGCCTAGAAACTACCTCCTCTCTACCAAATCAACTAGCTCTCCACTGTGTGGAGGGGCCTTCAGCTGTTTCAAAGTTGAATTCAAGGGATTAACAAAACTATGCATCATGCTTCAGTTTAAACAAATAAAACCTAAAGAAGCTCAGATGCAAAATTTCACAGTTTCATCAACTCCCCACGGTCTATCCCATGAAATCTTACAGGACTGGAAAGCTAAACTAGACAATGGTCTTCATATCAGCCTCTCACTGTTTGGAGCACAGGAACTTCACTTGTTGATACGTGACCAAGTATTTACCAGCACATGCAAAAACATGAAGACATAGGACATTCAGCAGCACCTTTATCACTGATCTTCCAAAGAGGCACAAGACTGAAGCAGACTAGCTGAGTACAGTAAGGATAAGAACTGCAAACAGAAATATGGTGTAGATTTATATATTTAAAAATAATCAACTCTTGTTCCCCGTGGGTGGAATATCTGCATTGTGAATTAAACAGACTTTGCATTTCCCCATCGCCCCAGCTGCACTGTGTGCGATGCTTGCGTCATGCTCAGCTTTGCCAGCCAGCTGTTCAAACTCTCCTGAAGGTGAATATACTGTTCTTACAATCAAACTTATATACCTTTCGTATTATTTGCATTTCTGCTGTTTGCATTATCCTGCCTCAGAACATATAGATGCTGAAAACATAGATGGTCTAAAAAAGCAAGAGACACATGAAAGGAACAAAGACCCCTCAGTAGTCCTTGAAATTCAAAGGTCTGTATACAACTTCTTTTATCAGCTCCTTAAACCCCAAGGTTTAAGTAAATACTCCTAAATTGCTGGGAGAGCAGTGTGAGAAGTGGTAGAAATTTGTGTTGAACTTCATATGAATTATTAAGCATCTGTCACACGCAAACCTGTTGTCAGAGACATGATGCTACACCGTAATAACCCTTCAGCTGGCCAGTGCTGCTGGTCTGACATTCATATAGCCCACCTGACTGGAAAATACACAGCTCTGATACACACATACATATACATCTAAGTCTATTTCAATCTCGTTTTATTTGAACAAAACCCATTTTGTGGATGTGTGCAGTTCACAGAACACACACAGTAGGTAACTACAACTATCTATTGTACTGCTTCCAGTGTGACTTGAAGAAATGTACGAGCTGAAATACTATTTTCTACAAAAAAAAAAAAAAAAGGACTAGAGAATGGATAGTTAAGTTGAGAATGGAGTCAACATACATTGAATCTTTAAAACTCGGTATTAACCATTATTCATTTCAGCACTCTACCTTTGGGAAAATGCCAGAGGCAGTTTTGAGCTCTGGCACTGATCAGTCGTCTAACAGAAATTCTCACATCAGCTCCTCTGCACAGCTGCTCACCATCACCCCAACATTTTAAGCCCAGGGACAACAAAACAGAGCATATGGATCATTTGCACCAGCAGATTTTAAAGTAAAAAAGTGGACAAGAAATGAGCTGTTAATTCCCAAGGGCAATGAGACTTGTTAATAAGGGAGAAACCCCATTTAGACATTAATGGCTTTGAGGCACAGCTTGTAAAGCAGTTGCACAACTCCCCACTCCTGTCACTATCATGTACGTCAAGTTTTCAAGGGAAGTAAAAAGGAAAAGAAAAAATCCACTCTAAGTTTGTGCATCCACCTGAATGTGAGAATTACTTTAGTTTAGACAGTGATGACTGTCTCTAGTTACAGCAGTAATTGAGTTCACACATGACTAACACCATAATTTTATTATGGACCTAAATTTTAAACAAAGCAACAGAAGTGTTAATATGACCCAAAAATGCATAAAAGGCCTAACAGATAAACCAAACACATCTTGAATCTTATCTTCAACTGTGCTTTGGATCAGGCCATGGAACATCTTCCTGAAGATTTCTAATCTTCGATTTGGTCTTTCTGCCCTCAAAGAACCATGTTCACACCATTATCTTCTCTATCTTAATTGCTGCTAGCTTTTCCACACTCTCTCAGGATTATTTGGACTAAGAAACTAGATTACATCTAAAATATGTTACACACTAAGACATTTTATTTGACAAGACTAAACAAGTTTGGATTTTATCATAAATGTGGCTTGATGCCCCTAGTAAGTATCTGCTATTTACAATCAAAGTGTGTTCCCTTTTCATGGCGTATCCATTCATCTCCACCTACCACACATAAAACTCTAAACCAAGAGGCAAACATGCACAAGCAGAAAGGCACCCAGCAAAAGGTGCACCCAACTCCCCTATCCCGAACAATAAGAGTTGTGCAAGTACACTGAGGCCATTTTACATGAACAGGATCTACTCTTTTCTCCAAATAAAATCTGCCCTTAATGAATGACAAAAACACATTTTCATGATCTTTAAGAAAAGTCTTTCTAACCCTGATTGCAAAACTGTTTCATTTACAAAATCATAACACTGCTTCTACTAGAATATTTATGTACCTTCTGTGTTGTTTTTATTTCTTTCTTCAGCCAACTCTGAAAGTAACCTGTAAAAAATTTTTAAAACTCAGGCTGTTTTGTAGATCCAAATACTGCACTTTTCACATGAAGTTCAACTACAATGGACAAATATGACATCCTAATTTTATTCTAAGTATCCGATAAAACCCAATGAATTTTAAAAGTAACTAGTATTTCATATCTAAAATGCCTTCAAGTGTATGGTTTAAGCTACTGCACTTAATTGAAATTCCAATAGTATAAATTTAACTCTAAAGAAAGAACGATTTGAGACAAGCATTTGCACTATTTGAAGTTTGGGGGTTGCTACAGATTTGTCTGTACACTTACCATTCATAGCGATCATCTAATAAAAACAGTAATTTGAGCACAACTACAATAACTGCTGCAGCAAGAACATCATATTTCACTTTTCTTGTTGACTTATTTCCAGGTGTAAGAGTCAGGAAATCCACTTCTCCAATTCCAATCTTTTTCACCACTCGACAAGTCCAATTATGCAATTCGTCTGATTAAATAAATAAAAATATAAAATGTTAAGACAAGCTAGAAACATTTTTACAGTTCAAATATGTTGACCATTTGAGAAAAACACTGCTCAGGTCTTTTAGGACCATTTGACAGCCATATTTTTCAGGCTGAGGAGTATTTTTGGGTACTTTTAAAAATACTAGGCAATCTTCACTGCACTTACACGGAAAACACTTGTGACTTGCTATATATCCATATGGAGAATAAAAAAATCACGTTTTTAATAGTGCTTTGATGTTACTTGAATAACATAGTGAGATCATCCTGAACATCCTTGTGGGAAAGCCTATTGCAAATCCACGTAAATATATTTTCAAAAAATTCCCCAAAGCAAAAGCTTGCCACAAATTTTTTTCCTACATGTTGACTAAACACTCATGGCAGGAATCAGCACTGTCCAGAGGAGGAACGGGGCTGGCTGTAAAGAAGCTGGCTGGGCATGGGGAGCAGTTTGGCCCTGGCAGGGCAGCACCGGCTGCTCCACCAGCGAAGGCTGCCGAGGTCACGCCTGGCTCTGCCTGCGCGGCCCCACGGCACGCGCGGGCTCTGCCGGGAGATCCAGCTGCAGCTCCGCGAGATACACAGCAGGCTATCCATACAGTCTCTTATTACTCTGCTTATTTTTCACAGATACGAATCCCCCAAATTTCTCACCTTTCCTGTTCAGCAAGAAGTACAGGAGTTGATTACATCACCATCAGATTCCACAAAGGTTAGCAGTGTGTGACTAAGTACAACCTTAATCCAGCTGTACTTATACTCTCTTGCTGCTTACAAAGGGTTCAGTAGGGACTCGTTTTTAATTCCCTCATACATAACAGTAAAAGTTAAAAAAAATGTGGAAACTAAATTTCCTTATAAATACTAGAAGTATATTTAGTTTTATTTCAGATACATAAAATAGTCTCTTTGTTGGTATTTAGTGTCCTTTGACACAATTCATTGCTTTTTTCAGTTGTTAGACAACAGCAGCAGCCCTTTTACAACTTTTTAAAAAATGCTTATACACGATAAAATCTTAGTTGCAGGGAAAAGGACAATATAGTCTTCTTCTGCAGTAATTTTCAAAGAGTACTTAACTTTGCATTTCTCTGTAAAAGATCTGGAAATGACAAATTTGTAGCCTTTTTTTTAATTCAATTGATACTTCACAATCTGTAAAATATTGTAATCCTCTAAGGGATCAGAACACTGGCATAAAACTACAAAATCAGAATTACTACTCCAGAATTTTAGTTCTAAACCTATTGGTTATCTTCTCTTCATTCGATTGTGAATAAACAGAAAAAACCAAACACTTATTCATTGTAACTAATTGCAAAATAAGACAATACCTCCTTCCCTTACTATGAACTGTTGGAATGTTTTGAGAAAAAAATATTACAGGCCATTTGTCTGCGTAACTCATCTTCAATCACAGTGGTATTTGACAGAAAGTATGGTAACCCAACAGAGTTCACATAGTAGGGACATCTGGTCTTTCTTTGACAAGTCAATATTCAAGACTTTGTTTCAGGATAAAAGAGTCAAGACACAAAGACACAAAACACAAAGAGTCAATACTTATGCTGTATATGATTTCAGAACTAAATCATAAATCAAGTGAGACAGCAGCTGATCTGTCACACACCATCAATCAATATTAAAATAAATGGTAATATACAATAATATATAATAAACAAAATGTATTCTCTGTTAAAGAATATACAGTCATTATTACATATGAGAATTCCAGAGCTAAGCAATTGGGTCCCAACTTCATGAATCATTTAGCTAAAGTTAATATATCACATGAATTCAACAGGTGCCTCTTAGTTCACATGGATACTGAAAGATTTAAAATGAAGTATCCACTCCACAGCCTTACAGAGCCAACATCAGAGCGCTGCTGCATATCTGGGCCTATAACACATACTCTAAATGTTTGATGAAGGTACTTTCTATAGAAAGAATATCTTTCAGTTCAAGCTGAAATGGGATTAAATTAGAAGGAAAAGAACAGGCACTTCTGAAGTAGCAATTTAAGTCTTTTTGCTAGAGTTTAATAAACCACAGAAAAATTTTATCAGTTCAGGCTAAGGAAAATATTTACCAGGTAAATTAGCTTCCATCAAGTACTTCATGCACAGCATGTCTGGATGAAGAAAGCAGCTTTCTGTTATATCTGGAAAACGAGGCAGGTCTAAAAATGCTGCAAGCTCATGCATTTTGTTGAATACTTCTTCATATACTGGCCATGACTGAAAGACAGGGTTACAGAGGGTTACACATGTGGTCTATTACTGTATTTGTTAATTATTTAAAATTAGTTATTGATGCTAAATTATGAATTGTTTAATACAGGATTATTTATACGGATTCTTTTAGCACACTATGACTAAACATGAGCAAGAATGGAGCCAGATTTCACTACTGCAAAGAGAAATATGTGCTAGTTTTTAATTCCATGAAATATGTAAGGAACAAATTGAAAGTTACTTCAGATCTCCCATCACCCCACCACCTTTCTTGTGAAATGCTCATTATGTGTCCAGATGCCCCAAAACTGAGAGCTTTGGGAAAAGACAACAGAGATGCAACTGAGGGTGAACTGTTCAAACAGTTGAGAGGTCAGAGAACCACAGAAAGTGGAGGCTGGCAGGGACTGCTTGACACCACTGGGCCCAAGCCCCTGCTTGGGTCAGCTCAAGAAGGCTGCCCAAGACGACATCCAGTCAGATACTGAACATCTCCATAGATGGCAGCTTCCAAGGGTTGTGGGAAATCTACTCCAGTGTTTCACCAACCCCACTGTACAAAGGAAAAAAGATTTTGTTTTCCCTTACGCTTAAATGGAATTTCTTGTATTTCAATTTGTGCTCATTTCTTCTCATCCAGTCACTGGATACCACTAAGGAGGATCTGGTCTTCCTCCTTTGCATCCTCCTGCAGGTACCACATCATACCTGCCCTGAATATCCTCCAGCTCCAGGATGAACAGTCACAGCTCTCTCAGCCTCCCCTCACTTGTCAGGCTCCACTTCACTGTCTCCACAGCCCTTTACTGGACTCACTCCACTGCATTCATGTCTCCCTTGTACTACTAGCCCAGAAGAGCATCCAGCACTCCTGATGTACCTCACCAGTGCCAAGAAGAGAGGAAGTATCTCCTGCCTCCCTTGAGGACTTGTGCCGACACCAGAACTGCCCAAAACTTATTGACAGCAACCTTGCAGCGACACCAGCCAGCTGCCTCAACACTGGTGCAGCATCTCATCACAGCCCATGAACCTTCATACATCCACTTGGTTCACATATTCCCTAAACTGCTTCTTAAAAACTGAGGCAAAAAAAAAAAAAATCATCGCTTTAGCCTTCTTGGTCTTTGTGACCATATTCCCATTCAGCACCCGGCCCACATTCTCTAGAACCCTTCCACAGAATCTTCCATGTTATTTAATTAAAAAAAAAATAAATTCCGTATTTGCACATTTATTAGTAACTATAAATCTGAGATTCTCTTTTTGAACCCACTGGCTGCATGAGAAAGTTCTCTCAATTTGTACTGAGGTTTGCTGCTATAGGAGAATATAACTCACAGGAAGATTTTGACATATTTATGCATAATGAACTCAGCAGGACCTGAAGTTTGTGTAAGTATGGATATAAGGTTTGACCCTCATTTCACAATACCTGAACTGTTTCATTAAACATTCTTAATTTTCTATAGTTTAAGTGATTACTTGAATTTACCTCTAAAAGCAACAATTTCAGTTCTCCAGGCTAATTTACCATTTTAAATGGATAAAAAGCAATGATTTTCCTGCTTTATCCAGTGGTTCTAATTCAGCAGAGCACTTTATCATGTACTCACATTTTGTAATGTTGATCTCTACATATGGAACCTTCCTTTAAAAGAAACTTAGCAAGGCTTTACACTTTGTGCACAGCTTCAAAACTTTCCTGAACAAGAGTGAATTCAGGCTTCTGCTCTTTTTTTGGTTCAGGTTACAAACACGTTAACTGTGTTCACAATGAGACATGATGTGACCTAATGTGGTTTTAGTCAATAATTTGCCTTCATCTATTTTAATATAAGCTCTGTAGCCAATGCTCAAATTTTGTTTTGAGTGATTACCAACACTACACTGTCTTTTTAAAAAATTATTTCCCCTCAGATTGCAGTTAAGACTTGCATGAACACATGCTTAGGCAAATGAATAATTCTGCTGTCACCTACTATTACACATGTAACTTTTTGTAACAGTTAGGAAGTTGTATCATGTTCATTATACTTTCTAAACAGTGTTAAAATTGGCTTAGACTGCTCCAGGACTATCTTGAGAAACAAGAAAAACTCGCACTACCAGAGCTCTGCAGAAGACCAGGCTCACAGTACCTCCCATTCCTTCTAAAAAGCAGGGCTAAATTGAATACCAAACCAATCCTGGAACAAAACCTGAATCATATGTAACTCGTCTTGAGAGTACTGGGAGAAAAATTAAAATCCCACGTAATTCAAATAAGAGCATTACACAAATACTATTCATAATTAGATAGCAAGGAAATATGCTTTCCCCTAATGAAAAGCAGCTGAATTAGTAGCTTCTTAATAATTTATCGCATATGAAAATAAATTAAGACATTGGGAATTTAGTCATTTGAAGCATTCTTGTTCTCAAATATTAAACTATCACCAATGGAGCTACCCAAAGTCTAATCTGACACTGAGCTACTTTGAGGAATATATATATATAGATCTTAATTGGAGAACTCCAATAGACACTTTCATCACCTTTTACCTGAGCTTCTCTCCCTGTACCAGGGCAAGGAAACAGCTTTCCTGTCCTAGGTATTACTGAATCAAACCTTCTTCCCTCTGCCCAACACCTACTTTGGGTTCAAAGCTTTTGTTTGCAATTTACAGAAGCCAATTTGGTTCTTTTTCAAAATAGCTAGAAAATGCTCTGCTTTGCAATGACAATCAATGCCTTCCTTTTTCTGAAGGCAAACTAATGGTATAAAAAACTACAAATTAAAAATTAAGACTGAGAGCTACCACTTGGTTTATTTTAAAAAGCGTTAACAGACAAAAACTGTTTTTTGTTGATGTGTGTTCATAAGAGATCTGAACACACTTGAAATGTGCATTCTAATAGAAGATAAAGATCAACCAAATCAACTGCTGCTTCCCAGGGTTAAACCCTAAGCTCAAAAACCTTTCCTGTAGTAGTCCCATTGCTACAATGCAGTGCTGTGCTATGATGGTGAGGCTGAACTGAATGCCTGCTTCCAGCAGCACAGTCACCTCTGGAACTGGAAGCTGCAAGCACAGCTGCCTCCAGCACAAGGTCACACCTGCCTGGGACACAGCACAGGGCTGAAGGCTGAAAGGTCAGGGCTAAGGACACTGAAGGGGTTCTGCAGTAACCAAGCACTAGCTGTTTTCACCAGTCACGGTATGCCCTGTTCATACTCTGTTTAACTCTGAAAGAGCTGTGAGTTCACACAGAAAACCTTTTATTCTGCAAAATTTCAAACATACTGTGAGGGTTAAAAGAGAAAGAACTCCCAAATTCCACACAACCAATGCAGCAAATGTCAAGACAATATTAAGAAAAAGAAAGATGCAGCAAACAAGCAGCCTCAAAATTAATAAATGTTGCCACCTTCTACCTAGCTATGTATCTCTGCCAAAAAAAACCCAAACAAACAAACAAACAAAAAAAAAACCAACCAAAAAACAAACCTGATAAAACAAGTTGCACTGGAAGTTAACCAGCAGATCCACTAGGAAGCAAGACCCAGAGCCAGGGCCTCCCTCCTTCAGTGAAAAAAACTCTGCCTCCAGCAACCCATGATTAAACCCCAAGGGAGGAGTACTTGGACAATAGAGGACAGTGTTAGATCATATGCCACACACTCTCCAAGTATAACTTTCACTTATCCAATCATAAATTAAAAAATTCAAGATGTATTTCTGTGCTACGTATTAGGACAACTCCCCTGTCCATCACCACGTGAAGTTACTGAGCTCTCACCTTGTTTTGGGAACCTGGGAAACACAATAAAAACCACATATAAAACTCAAGTTACAAACCCTTAAGGGCACCGAATAATTCCAGGAAGACTGACAGAAAACCCTTTTAAAGCTATGCCACCTGCTAGCCTTTTCAGATGTTTCGCAAGCTGGGATTCCTTCAAGACTGATCAACAACGCTGACAGAGTCTGTAACTTATCCAGATGGGGTACAGAGGTTGCCAAGACCTTTTATTAAGCTGTGTTTTCAAAATCTTTGTGTCTTATTCCCACATGTGACAAATAAGGTCACTACAGGTCTTCTCCAGAAAGCAGTATAGAAGATTAGGACTACTTGAGAGTACTTTACCCTGCTCCCTGAGCACAGGAGAACAAAATACACATTGTTGAGTCGGTGAAAAAATGTCTATTACAAGATTTTCATAATGGTAAATATTCATTAAACTATTTAAATCAGTTGCCTTTATCTTTCAAAGTTACATGGCATTTTTCACCTGTATTAGAAAACAACAAACTGGTTTTCAGGAGCAGAGGAGCCAAACTATTAGCATGATAATCAGATTCCAGTAACAGGTAATTGTTTTGAGTAAGCCAAGATTGCAGCCTCTCCTACTTGTTTGGACAATATCAGAATGCTGCTGATCAACAAGTAGAAAACAGTATGCACTGTCTGGCTTTCTAGAACAATTTGCAGGCTCCATAGTTTCTTGTTTTAAATGCGGTCTGACTGACTCTCTTCTTGGATAACTGCAAGTCATTTCCTTCTCCCATATTAGGACAACATCCCATTACTTATATATTCACAATATTCACAATTCAGCTTAAGTTATAATGATAATGTTCTATTATTTCTGAAAATAAGTAATTATACAGCTATTCTAAATTCTTAATTTTATATTTTTCCCTTCCATCTTTCTTTTCTGTTCAGTACTTTTTTTGCAGCACAATTCCCTTCCTCATCATCCTTCTACCCGCACATTTCCATCCTGGGACCAGTTCTACCTACTCTGTGCTGCTTGCATTCCACAATGGACATTTTTCCCAAGGGATTTGTTTAATGACCATTTAATACTGGAACTTAATAAGGTCTGGCTCATTTTTTCATTATCAGCTTTTTGTAAATCTCAGGGAATCTTCTAATGTTTACAGTTGGATATGCTGGCAATAATCCAAAACTCAGAAAGGCTTCATCAATTTTAAGATGACAAATTCAACTTAGAGTTTGAAAAAGAGTGGGCTAAACTTATCAGGAAATGGATTTAGAATTTAACTTGTAGGTTATAAGGGTCATAAGGTAACCCTTATATAGGTTATATAATAAGTTATAACTTATACGGGTTCAAGAAGGTGTTTTTGCAACACAATCCAGACTTTTGGTTCAGACCTTGTGTAAAGCAAGGCATGCACATAAAATAAAAGATATTTATCATAAAAATAATAAACAAAATGGCTGCCATAATGTGTGTAAAGATCTTTGCTGCCTGGATTGAAACACACATTCCCAGGAACCTAAGCTGGCTTTAGATTTACATAAGGTAAAATTAGGTACCAATGATGAGCAGAGCAGTCAAGTTCTCTATGGCACCTGGCTCACCTTACTTTGCTTCTGCTGCTCAACTGGTTCAGATATATCTGGTCATCTGCAGCATGAGCCTGATGTGGGATGACACCAGCCACAGTGCATGAGGATTGCATAAAAGAATTGACAGTAGAGACAATAACTGCATTAATTGTGAAATTTACACACAAATTAGTATTTAAAACTGAATGAAATGACCTTGCAGACCAATCATTACATACTAGATCATTAATATGGTCAGTAATGATTTCTTTTTTCATGTTTTTTGTGTATTCTTACAGTACTACTAATCTGGCTACCTCCCATATAAACCAACAAATACCACCAATTTATTTTCAAACAACATTGGTTTTCCCCCCTGCCTGACACCTATCTACCTCTCAGGCACAACCACCATCACGCCTGAACAGCCACAAACTAATGTAATAGTCATCAAACGCAAATTAAAGATACTTCAACACTGTGTATTATGATGAATATAAACTTTTAAGAAATAGGAAATACTGATTTTTTTTTTTGCCATTTAACCTAGCTGGAAAAAACCTAATGTAGTCAACTTTGTCATATGGTTAGATTCTGTGTAGTCTTTTCAGGAAAGCCACCTTTGCCAGAGCAAAATGTATACAGAAAAGACAAAGGCAATGTCTGAAGAGATTCTTTCAAGGTCCCTTCCAACCCAAAACCAAACCATCTTGAGATTCCATGGCACTATCAGCACTCTCACCACTGCTGTACAGAAACACCCCAGGCTTGTGATTTGCTGGTGAGTGTGAAAGTGCACGGGGGAGAACCCTTGCACGCTGCTCCTGCCTCCTTTGCTCGGTCACATCCGAAAGAGCAGAACAGACTGCATGAGCCCCGCGTCTGACTCAGTGCACTCATTCTTACATGGACTAAATGAGTGGATGGATTTCTCCAAAGCCTGATATCCATGAATCACTTACAGATGCTGATGAAACAGCGAGAGGGTGTGCCTGGAATTATTAAAAGGGAACCAAATGACAAGAAGACAGGTGAAACTTCTATAACTCCATTTAGATAACTGCAAAGAATTATGCATCTCATGAAACTTCTTCCATTAGAAAAGACAAAGAGACCAAGCACACAAGTAAAGCTGCTGCTCCTTTACAAGCCTTCCATCAAGCAGAAGGAAGAAATAAAAGGAAATCAATTTGTCCACCTGAGAGACAGGTAGACAGGCTGACCAAGTTATCTGTTTGGTAATTAATGGGCAGAAGGGAAGAAAAGTCAGGATACCATTTGAAAATCATAAAAGTCACACTGGCAGGCTCTCACTTCCTCTCTCCTTTTAATAACTGTTTCAGCTGCAACAACTACTACATCCTAAAATCCCAATCATTGCTGTAGAGCAAGTGAGAAGAGTCTTTATACAGCAAAATATTAATTTTAGAAAATCACTCAATAAATAAAGCTTATATCTTTTTGAGAGAAAAAAACTGTGTGCGTGGGTATTAGACTGCATTAAACGGATACAGGCAGTCTTTACTGAAGAATTCAAGATGGCATGAGGATGAGCCAGCAACCTACATACAAAGAGAAAAAAGCCAGCTGAATGTCCAGTACAGATGTACTCCTCTACTAGGAAAAAAAAAAATTTGGCTGCCTAACAGACTTTTTAATGGGCTACTTTCAGAGGAAGACATATTTTTCATTACATGATTCCTGGTTAAAGTAGCTTTTGAATAAATGAGTTTCAATATTATTTAACCACGAGAGACATGTGCTTGAGCATTAGTTTGTTTATGCTTACAAGCATACTCTGTCAAATATCATTTTTCTAAAAAAATGTAGTCTTTCTAAAAATACACAGAGGATTCCAATAAGAGCTGAACTATCATAATGTATTGAAATGTAAGAGTTTGGGAACAAATTTCATTGAATTTCATAAATACTTTGGTAGGTTTGTTTTCTTTCTTCATTAAGTAATGCTTAAAGACAGGTATGGACAAGCTAGAGTTTCTGTTACACAACAACAAGCTCTCATGATAAACTTGATTACAATAACCCTTTCAGCAGTGAACTTCCTCCTCAGCTTTTTTTCTTTCAAATAAAAGCCTTACCCTTGCTTCTTTTCATTCTGCACTACTTTCTATCCTGAAAAAGTACTGCATGCACCTGCTAAAATGCACAGAAAATACAGAGTTAGGCAGAG
>WAAG01020725.1:11928-22556 GCA_013390105.1 Tichodroma muraria
GTTTCATAGATACATAAATACATTTATAATTATTATAAATAAATAAAGAGTTTCGAGTTACCTGGCAATAAGCTCGTGGTCATAAAATATGACTGTATTAAAACGATCTAAATGCCCATTTTTGTCTGGTTTTGGGCAGACAAAAGTCATGGAGAGAAGGAATAATACTTGTGAAAATGAAGTAGAAGCTCTTATTCCGCTTTTTTCTTTTTTTTTAACAGAAAATTGCTTGTAATTTTCTCTTCTTCAAAGCCTCTGTAATGGCTTTGTCTGTATAACCAGCACTGCATGTAGTCAACTGGATTTCAGCTGAGGATTTTCACAGCTCAGAAGTTACATATTCAAAGTCCTATGCCTTTCTAACTTTTTTTTTTTTTTTTGAGAGCAAATACATTATGGCATATTCCTAACTAAATAATTCACTGATTTAATCTTTAAGGCAGGCAGTTTCCTAAGAGGCGTGTTCTAATCTCTTATCACATCTTATACCCTTTTTCCTGACCTCACTGGGGGGCCAGTGCAGAGAGGACAGGACAACTACTTTTTCTCAGAAGATCTATATATACCGATTTTAGGTACAAACATCATAAATGTGTGCCTGCTTTTGTGTGCAGACTGGAAATAAATCACACAGCCTAAGTGTTAACAATGACCTTTCAGTATGTCTGATAAAACAATGATTTTTTCAGCTCTCTCTTCTCGTTTGCTGCCTCATTTACAGCTAACAATAATAGAATTAAGCCCAGAAATTAAAAGAAAAAGTTTAATCGCTGATGATTTCGCTATCTCTCCCAAGCAAACAACAAAAGTCCGCAACCTTTTAACCTTTTCCATCCTATTTGCTAATTACTTATTTTCTAATTAACCCATTATGCATCTGTCAGTGTGTTTTAAATTAAATCACTTTAATTGCTAGTAAGTAGGGTTTATTTAGTTCCTGGTATGGCTGTACGGGGTCATGAGTGGGGAGCTGTTGAACCACTCTGAGTTACAGGTGGCTCTGCAAAACTGCTGAAGTTGCTGAAGATAAAGAGGAGTTAAGCTGCTTTCCTTAGGTGATTTGATTTTAATGTCTAGTGGCATATTTCTAATGGATGAAAGTTTACTGCAAATACAGGAGGGCATTTTTTATTCCTAGTATGTAGATCACATCGGGCATTAATTTGTTGCTTGAAGTAATTTTTAATAAAGGAATAATTATACTAATAGTTCTGGAAGATGCCAACACCACAATGCTTACTTTGCTGTATAGCACAAGTCTTTGAAATGCAACACAACTATATATTAACAGATGAGTTTCAAAATAAAGAGAATAAAGAAGGCCTAACACATGGGACACAGGGAGTTTAAGTATGAGGCTAACAGTCAACCCATTAAAAATCTTCATGCAAAACACCATAAAAACTGGTGATAGCTTTAAGGACAGACATAATCTTTAATGAGGACAGACATAAAAGATTTTGTTCTCTGTAGCACAGCCCCCTTCTACCCCTTGCGTGACCTGACTCGCTTCACTGACCCTGCAGAAAATACCCACTTTTTGCTGGGTTAGTTTTGTGCTGGGTTAGTGAGTTGAATTGTCCCTGTGAGGTAGCTGGTGAGCACCACAGCTGGCACCAAGTGGCAGGAGACCACAGCTGCTTGGAGGCAAGGGGAGGGAGATGAGGTTCACTTTGTCTCATAGAATGGCATGCCAGAGGAATGCAGGATGGGTTTTTTGTAATAAACTAGGGTATTTATGGCTTCGTGCATTGAAATTACTTTTTAATTGTTAAATTGCTTCTGGAACTTTCTGAAACACCTTTGAAGATTGTAAGTCTTGCACTGTGAAAAAAAAACCCTAAAGACAGTGTAATTCATTATAACTCTTTATGTGTTTAGATCCTTGTACACCGAAGAAAGTCACTAGAAAGTGCTAGTTGTATGTTCTGGAGAATGACAGTCAGTCAGTTAGTGCTAAAGGTCAGTCTTCCCTTTAGCACTAAGGAAAGCCATGAATCTAGTACTACTGAGACATGAGAATAAATTTCCAGCAAGAACCCAAGTCCACATCATTGCTGAGTTACCTAAACATAACAGTGGGTCAAATAAATAATAAAGACCACACACAGAAAGACTTGACTTAGAGAGTTAGCTAGCTGAACCTGCCACACAAACTTTGTTCTGAAAATTCGTTAACAACACTAAAATCCAAGACCAGCCTAGATGTTAAATGTTTTCTTCCATTTTTACCAGAAAAAAGTGTATGAAATCAGGAGTAAAATGAATAAAAGAACAGAATAAATAAAGCAGCTTATGGAGCACACCTGAGTAAGACCTACAGTAACCCATCCAAAAGACAATCTTTCTGAGCAGTGAGGAAGCTGCAATTGACCTCCTCAGCTTGCTATGTCATCTATGTATTTTACTTTGGCTACAGGCTAGCAAGAAATGGCTGGAAGATTCTGCTGCAGCATTTTGTTGCTGCCAGATTTCTATTGCTGCACTCACCCTGATGCCCTCCTCGCTGATCTCAGCAGCCCCACACCTCCACAGGCAGCATGCCTGGGAAGCTCACCTTGCCACCCCCAGTCTTTGTGCCACTCCTCAGCAGAATACCCCATCCCTGCATTTGCTGTGATAGCACTTCCACTGTGAGACAGCTCACAGGTGCAGAGAAGGAACATGAGGGGCTGCAGAATGATGTAAATGACAACGGGAGACTTTCAGTTTTTTAACGAGGAGCTTTTGGACGGCCTTCAGGGACAGCAAAGCCTGTCAGAGAGAAGCCATGAAAAGCTCCACAAATAGATGTGTGTGCTGTACAGAGAGTGAGGACACAGTCAGAAAGCCTACATTTGCTTATAAAAGGTAAAGGATCAAAGATGCAGCAATAGAAGTACAGTAAGACTCAGAAGGGTATTTCTAGCAGCTGATTCTGAACATGCTTTAATATTATATGACCCATCATAAAATGATCCGTATTGACCTGTCCTGAGATGATGAGGCTTTGAGCAGGTGTTCTAGAAGCTTAGACTGATAGAGAAAGCCAAAACACTGAAAGAAACAGCAGCTTTAATGGTGGCCTGCTTGTAGGTGCACAGAGGCATAGGTCCATGCCGGAAACACACAAGGAGTCCAAGCCTCAGGAAGGAAAGCATGGAAAAATCGAGCAGGGGAAATTCAATTGTAAGGCCCTGTTCAGCACCACCTGCTTCCCCTGAGTTGTGAGTTGCACATCTGAAGCTGTTTTGCCTTCCCTGGTTTGTCAGTAGTTGGCTCAGATCTTTCCAGTTTCACTACTGCCTGCATTTAACCCCAGATGTCTGCATCTGCTGCCTGACAAACAGATCCTCGAAGAACATAGCTGCAAGCAGAGGCAATCATCATTCAAGGAAAACTTTGTTTTAAAGACACCCAGCAGAGATGACTTCAAAGGTTAGCAGGAAGATGGTGAATCCCACCTGGTACGGAGTGCCAGGGGCAAGACAGTGATAAAACAAGGAGTGTTCCCAGAGCTGCAGCACACTGAACAGTTCCAAAGAACTGAAGAGTTTTCTGGTTAATGCTCTATGTAAACACACTGCAGTGGTAAGGGATGGAAGGTACAAATGTGAGGATTATCCAAGTCAAGTTACCAGGTGAATTTTCGCTGCTTACCTCAGGAAAGATTGCCCTGAAAATAAAGACAATAAGGAAGCCAAAGAGAGTCAAGGGAGAAGCCAAAAGCAAAACGAGTCCCAAACACAAGACAAGATGGAAATTGCTACATTTTCAGTAGATATCAGTCCTCCATTTAGCACCATTTCTATTTAACTAATATGAGTTTGATTTTAGGCAGACACTCAGAGACAGTTTTTATGCCACTCACATCAATCAGGAGAAGCAGAATGGGAAGTCATCCTTGTATTGCTGATACTGAGACTTCCCATGACTTATCTCAGCAGCATCACATGGATATTAAAAAGGAGAGTGAAAATACATGATCTTAGAAGTGATATTCCACATACTTCCCACCAGGCTCATCTGGAAACATGCTAAAATAAGCATCAGAGACATTCTTTTCCTGTTGCTTTTCATAGTGTCTTAAGCAGAAAAATATTAAGTGTGAAAAGCAACACACCAGTTGCTTTTCATACTAAAATTAAGGATGTGGGCATTTCCTATCCAATGATGGGAAGGAGCTAATCTATCACAGCAATTTTAGAATTAATAAGTTTCATAAGTACTAATAGATGGATCTAATCTACATTCAGTGTTATCCAAATTACCTTGTGCTGAAAGAATAAGTTCTGTATAATGAAGAGAAACAAACAAAGCTCACAGAAAAATAATTAAAGTTGGGGAGTTGCAATGGGAATTGCAGCCAGCACTGCCTCATGTTCTGTGTTGAAAATTTATTCTTATGGTTACCCAGCTTCCTCATCCATAAGGTTGAGATGATAATACTCGCTTCAGTTCCAACAGTATGCCAGGAAGATAAGCGATCAGAACTGCCATTATTAATATATATGCTTGGCATGCATTTTTTACTTCAAAACAGTTTTGAAGAATGCATTTCCAGTCTACTCTCAGTGTTTACTTTTCTAGACTTCAGGAAAAGTTATTCTCAATTTACTTACAACACTTGGGCATATTCTTTGCCACTGACTTTAATTCTGTTTTGCAGCTTATTAGTTTTATGGGATTCTGTTCTCTGTACGATGTGAGAACACAGGAGAGGAATGATTCAACTAACATCAGTTGTACCAACCAGCCAGATTTAACAGGCTATTTCTTGTTGTATCCTATAAACACAGTGAGCAGCCAATCTGATAGTTAATGATGCAAACCATAAGCAGAGGTAGTGTTTTGTGCCAAGATACAATACGTGAAGATTGCAAAAGCTCAAAGTGAAATTTCTGTGGAAAAAAAAATACAGCATGAAGGATTCTGTTATTTTGTGCAATTCAAAACTGAGTATCTCTACTATGAAAAACAGATTAATTAAGAAAAAAATTAAAGATATTGACAGAATGAGAGAACACCTCATATTGTTTGTGGAAGGTATCTGCAACCAGCTGCAGGAAAATTTGATCAGATCAGGATCCCCAGATTTATTTTCATGCTTTGCCATCCACTAAGAGACTTTGGTCTAAATGACAAAGCAGTTTGCTTATATGGGAAGCACAAAATGTACTAGCTTCTAGAGAGGGCTTATTTTTTAGCATCTGTGAAGTTGTTGGAGAATCTTACATAAGAAGTTATTTATAATGCCTTAAAAATAGAATTTTCTTTGAGGTATCCTATCCAAATTATAGAAAAAAAAAGAGTTAAGAAACAGGATGAGATGTGATTTCAAACCAGGCTTTTTTTTTAAAAAAAACAACACATCTTTGTAGGTCTCTCAGAAGGGAGACTGGTATACTACCAGTGTTTTCTGAGCTGGCACAGAAGCTAAAGGGGATAGTGGACTATAAAATGCATAAATATAAATGAAAATGAATGAAAAAAAAGGCTTAAAAATTCAGAATTAAATAGCAGAGTTGGCAGTAATGACCTGATTCACAGTTTCTGAGTATTGGTATTTGACAGTACTGGATCATTAGAAATGCCTTGGTAACACAGACATCTCTCCTGAATAAACTGACATCACTACAATCCATCAATTTGCTGGAATTTCATAACCACACTAGGCTTTATTTCTCAGGTATTGTGGCTAACAGCTATAGCCAAAATATGTGTCTTTCTTCCAGTTATCCTTTTTGCAATCATATATCCTTTTGCTACATTTTTACAAGTATTTCTTCATTTTGATTTTATTCATCCTTACACTTTTTTTGTAGAACAATGGGCAATAATTCATGAAAAATCTGCTCAGCTTAGAAATAAGTATTCTGTTCAATCTTTTATGACAGATTTAAGATGTCATAATTTGTCAGCTTTACTGTATCTGTCTGTATTAGTCATCCTGCCACCATAAGATAGTAAGAGAAAAGCTAAGGGTCTGCTGGAAGGCCCATGAAGCCAAGGGAGTCTTTCTACTGATGTCAGCTATTTTTTACCATGTTCCTCTAGCAAGGGATTAGGGCACAAAGAAGAGCTTCTCATGCCAAATTCTGCACTTCTTCATTTGCACTCATTTCCATTGAGCAGGCTTAATGAAGTCTACTGGAACTGTCACTCCTGCACCCTTTATACAGATTTCAGTGATTTCACTGATGGGTAAAGGGCAAGAGTGCCCCAGACAGGGAAAGGGGAGGGCAGAGGACTTGCTGGAGCCACATAGGGCCAATCCTGTCACCTGAGGCAGGTTTACAAGGTTGAAATGGATGTGGTAAAAATGGATCAAGGTGGGGAAAAAGCAATTAAGGATGGGTTGTTTATTGGGGAGGAGACTGGAATGGAGAACAGAGGTACAAGGGCAGCAAAAAGGAGGGTCAAACGGCAGAAGTAGCAACAGCAGATGCAAATGACGTTAACCAGGGCTGCTTGGGGGTCACGATGAGGTGGGGGTGCACTTGAGCCTCTTTCCCAAACTGGAACAACCAACCAAGCCTGTTGTTCTGAGCGGCATCGTGTGCTAACCTGCTGGTGCACTCGGAAGGACTGAGTGGGATGGGCACAGGGGAACATCCAAGGCGGATGGATTGAGCATTCAGTGTTGTCACGGTGGTGCATGTACCAAGCCTGACAGCATCAGCCTCTTCCTGACCTTCTCCTCACATGCACACCAGCAGAAGGAAACCCTCTCCCACCAACACTGCGTCATCTCCCCGAAATGGCATCAGCTAAATTGATAAAGGCGGCGGCACTTTTCCATTGGCATAGCTTTGTATGTATTAGGGGCTTTGCCAGGATAATTTCACCAGCTAGGAGGGGATGCTTATTTTTAGATGTCTCTACACAACATATGCATGCTGGAAAAATCATCTGAAGTCATTTCACTGCTTGCCTAGTCCCAAAGAAGGAGTTAATGTCTTCAAATTCAGTAAGTGGAAGAGCAGGTAATGAAACTGAATAGCCCATTTCTTTGCAAAAAAGCTACATGAAAATTATTGCATTCTTACATCGAAAGCATTATTTTGGGGACAATAGGGACTTAGCTAGAAACCTAGGCAAAAGTCTCTTCCTTCCAAATTGCTTTTTTCCCTGGTGCTTTTCTAAAATAACCCTTAGATCTTAGTTTGTTTCGTACAGACAACATTTTCCTATAAGTATTACTGCCTTTAGATACTGCACAAATTATCCTTAAAAGCAGTATATAGTGTATTATTCTCACAGATATCAAATCCAAGTATCCCCACTCAGAATGTAAACTACTGATGTTGAAATAACTAAGGCTTAGTTTTCCAGCAGACAGACATTCTGTCTTTTGGTGCCAGCTGTGCTTCTGAAGTTTAGTTCAAATTCTGAGGTGAGATGCCACAGAACAAAAAGAAATCATATATGAGAGTCATTATCCTCATAAACAAAAGGGAGTTCTACAACCCTCAAAGAGAGCTAGACAAAAAGAAAAAAATCGCGTTTGTTCGTTAAGAAGACTTAAAATTCAGAGACCAGCCTACAGAAAGAAATCTGATTGCCTCCACACCAAGACACCTACAGTAGATATAAACCCAGAAAAGTCACTAAATATATTAGCTCTTAATAATTACAAGGGGTTTCTTATTAAAATCGGTTCCATTTTTCAGAGACAGTGACTGAATGTCTACTGAATAACCACTGAAAAACGTCCACTTGCATTCACAGCACATTTACAACTGAGCAAAAGCACTGTTCAGTGCTACAAAACAATTGCACAAAGAGCAGCATAATTCTGGAGAATCCAGACACTCCTAGGAGGAATCTGAGTTTTGGAATGTTAGTCATTGCCAGCATATTTCTTGCTTGGTTTAGCTACTAGAATATTTAACAGTACCATACATTCTTTATTAATGTTCTCCCAGGAAGACCGGTATTTCATACATAGTGTGTTTGTTAACAGGAAGAAGATTTTAAGATGCTAAACAAAAAGTTCTATTTGTTAGGATTTGTTCATCACTGAAATAGCCAAGAGTTTGGAAGTAGATCAACCTACATGCAGTGTCAAAAATCACATTTACAAGTTAAGTAACAAAATAACCTGTATGCCTTTTTTGTCATTACTGCTCAGTGGGGAAAACTTCTGCAGGTAAAAAATTTTTTTCTTAATTAAAAGCTATTGAAATTCCCAACAAATTTTAAAATAATTAAATCACATGGAAACAACTTGCACTAATTTTATTTTTTAAAAATCATGATGAATATATGGGCGGATGGCTTTCCATAATTCTTAGGCAGTGGTAATCACAGTTCTCCTGGTCTTTGATATAACACTTGGATTTTATTCGAGGCCCAGATATAACATTTGGCAGCTGTACACAAGAATGATCCCAAGTAAAACCCTCTTTACAATGATCATCAGTTCCCTGTTTCAGGCGGTTGAATACAGATGACATTCACCTGAAATACTTTGACTTTGCAAAACCAAAAAAAAACAAGCAGTCTGATCCTGATCCTGTTCCCATTTCACTCGAGAGAATTTTTCTCTACCCACTGCTTATATTCTTTCATGGAAAAGCAGAGATAGCTCAAGGCAGCAGGCTAGGTAGGCAGCAGCCTGGAGCAGAAAGCTGCCTACACCACCCAGGAGAAGAGGAGCGTGGTGCTCATTTGCAATTCCACAGCCCTCACTGGTGCACTGTCTCACAACTCAGATGCACTGCCTGAGATCAAGGCTTTCAGATGAAATTTCACCAGTGTACGAGTGCCCATTGCTTATAAGTATCAGCTGCCCTGGAGCCGCACAGCCGATTTCTGAATAATCTTCTGTCTTACAAAATTAGTACTACAATGTAAATCATCTGAAGAAATCTACGTTTTTACATACTCACCAAATGAACCCTCACCTGATGCTGGGCAATGCTTGCTTCCCTCAGTACTTTTTTACAGCTGGTGGATATTTTGTTTTGTCTTGTTTTGTTTTCTAAATCCATGTAAAACAACTCCAGACTGATTTCACTTCTGTGCTGCACAGATTTCTCCCAGAAAAGACTGATAATTTTCTTTCTGTGTTTCCAGGGAATATTTAAATAATTTATATAAAAAGAGCAACAGCTTCAGCAGGGATGCCGAGAGACCCACACTCTGGCTAATTCTACCTACCTACCAAGGAAGCTCACAGTCAGAGATCAAATCAGACAAGATGAGAGACAGAAATAGGAAAGCCTCAGTGCTGCCAACCTACTCTGCTGTGTATTGGGCATTTCCTCCTGGTTTCGGGAGACAGGGAGGGATACAACTTGCCTGGCTCCAGAAGTGAGCACTGTCAGCCCCAACTCATCAACTTAGGTGTAAGACTTTGCTTCTATTCCTCTCCAAGGCATCTCTCATTATGGACAGCCGGAATGGGTTCGTGTATGAGTGTAATAAGAAACACCAAAAATAAAGCCTGAAATAACCTTCAGACTCTGAGAAATAGGTGTCACAAAGCAAAGCCTTCATGTATTTACCTACACAGGAGTCCTGTACGACATTTAGCTTTTTCATCTCAAATGAAGTCTCTGGTCTCTCCAGTGTGCAGGTGCTCATCTCCTTGAAGGAAGGTAGGTTAAAGCACATAGTTTGTTAGTCTTCTTTCATCCCACCTCATACAGCCTCCTAATATTTCATCTTTCTGGTCTTCCTTAAGAGTCAGGAAATGTAAGAAATCAGTGGGTGTTTTGAAGCACTTTAGATGCCAAATTATGAGTCGAATGGTTATAATACGTGATTCAATTCAAATGAGTCTCTCTACGTCCTCGCACTCTCAAGACTTCCCAAAAGATTACAGTTCCTTAGAGCTGTCTGTATCACAAAATCAGAAACTTCAGATGAAAATCAGGTATTTGCAAAGTCTTAGTCAGAAACTATTACAAATGAAAGCATTTAAAAAACAATTTCACCAGTACAGAGGAAAACTTAGCAGGAATCTATTGATTAGAAAACATCAGAAATAGTGTTATTTAGTTCAGAGGGCTTATGTGATAATGTTTTCTTGTTAAAATGAGGTAGGTTGTTAAAGATGTCAGAAAATTACTGACAGGGACTTCAACAAAGAAAAAATACTCTTTGATGTTGCCAAGAGAACTAGGAACAGTTTTGGAGGGGAGCGTACTCTGATCTGTTTGGGAATATTTTCCCAAAACAAGGTCAATGGCAGATTCCCCCTTAAGGGCTTCAGTCTGATAACAGTGATCAGTCCCCAACCATTTGCACAAATCCTGATTTGCAAACAGAAGCCTGAATTTTTTTTCACACGTATTCCTGCGGCTGGTTGCACAGGATTTTCCTACCAGTACAAAGGAACACTGCAGACTATGCGCTAATGCTCTCATTCCTTCTCTCTGCTGCTATGGCAAGGCAGTGTGCTGGTAAGGAAATCTGGGCTCGTTAATCTTGCCAGTACTCTGCACCGTGTCATGCGCTGCTCATTAGGAGCTACGGGCACCCAGACTGTCTCAGCCCATCAGTTACAGAAGTTACAGGAGCCTTTCCCATCTTGCTGGTAATAAAGACATGAAGTCTGCCACTATCACAATTGTCTTCAGAAGAAGAAAAGCAGCAAGTGCTAATTAAAGGAGGTGCCGCAGTAGGCTGTACATTAAACA
>WAAG01020728.1:0-11848 GCA_013390105.1 Tichodroma muraria
AGTATAACTTACAGAGATACCAAAGAAAACAATAGTACACTTTATTCCATTGTCTTTTGTGCAACAAAACCTCATTTTGATATTAATGGAAGCCTATGACGTAAAGGTGGTATTTTTCACCTTTGTCCAATACTATAAATCACATGTAAATTTACACTATCATTTGAATTGTGATCTCACTAACTCTCCTTGTTTCTACTTATAACATCAAAGCATAGTTTTTAAGGACAGAATAAAAGCACTTGGAGAAAACTTGAATTATCTAGCAGTGAAATTTCATTATTCCTTTAATTATGCACATAAAATTAAAAAATGGAGTTGCTGTAGAATTCCAGCAATGCAATTTTTCAGTAATGCACCATGAAGACAGTTTCTTGCAGTATTCCAGAGTTCTGTCCTTTAAGATAAATGTATTTTTATGCAGTTCAAATTATTTTACAATCTTTAAAGTATTATTTTAAAAATCACTGATGTATTAAGTTGGCTTAATCATCTGTCTGCATTTAGTCTTCCAAAAGCACATGTGGTAGAAATGTTTTGTGATTCTTCCAACATCTGTAAACCAGAGAATCAGTAACAGGAAAGATAAAATTAATAATTCAAACGATCGATGGTGACCAAAGACCAGTAGTATTACATTTTTGGTTTTCTGCCTGTAGGCCATAATTTTATATATAAAACATTTTTTGGAGTAAATAAAGCTGATCACTATATACTATAAATAATAGCAGTATGTGCTTTTGCTGGCTTTAGAAGGATTGTGAGTACTTTCTGTAATACATTTTGCTATCATCCAAAAGGCAATAAGTGATTAAATATATATCTTCCGCCTGACAAATTTCAGTTATACTTCCAGAAAAGTAATCATATCCTGTTCTTTTCATTTTCTGGCTGTTAATGCTTTCCAGTAGAAGGGAGGCCTGTGACACCAAACAGCAGCTCCCAGGGTATGTGAATGCTGCTGGAGCTGAACACTTTGGTGCCTGGTTTAGAAGAATAGCAGCACTGAGTCTCCTCCTTAGGCTCAGTGAACAGTGGGGCTACAAATATCAAGAGGAATTCAAATCATGCTAGGCACAAGACGTTAAAAGTGACTTTTATCCCATTGAAATCCTACCAAGGCTTGCAGTAAGATGGTAGTTTCCAGATTTTTTTCTCAAATTTCCAAGAGTGTTTGTGCCCATGCCTGAACCCACTGCACTCTCAAAGCTGGGGCCAGGAGACCGAGCACAGAATTCACTCTGCTCCTCAGTAGTACATGATTTTTAAAATACTGTTGTCCAAGTTCAACTTCACTTAAGATTACACATAATGGTGTAGTAATAATAGTAATTATTGTAGTAATCATTTTTCTAACAGCTAATAAATAACAATATCAGAAATAATAATATAAGCAGCAGCCTCTTTGCTTGAAGCTACCTCTAATCCAACTCCTTTCTATTCCCGGAGAAATTATTTTGAGATTTTCTTGAGTTTTATGTGTTACATAGCTTTCAGGTAGTTTAGTATACTAAAGTTCTGTCTCTAGAGACTTACATAAAACTCTGTGTAAGCAGACTGATCTCATCTTAATCCCTGGTAGGCATTCTTCCAAATCTTAAAACTACAACTGTATTCCTGTCAAAGTAATATATTTTTTTGTTTAACCCAAGTGGTTTAATACTTGGATTAAAAAAGAAGAATAGATGCAGTAGGCCAGGACTTATATAGGTGAGAAAGTTGGAACAGGGGTAACACGGTCTTGGTGGCCCCATTCCTTGTTGTATATATTAATTCCAGCTGAAAAAAACCCAAAATTATAAAAAGGTGTCAAGTATGGGAAGAAACAGTACAAAACCAAACCAAGGCAACATGTTTAACCTCTTAATTTAATTACTGCAGATTTATTTTGATTTCTATCTGAAACACAGCCAGCAGAATTGTATTCGCTGGAAAAACTGGTCATTTCAATGCCATTAACTTGTCTCTATATTTTCTATTTCTTCATTTAAGAAGATTTTACATGTAATTTTCATTGCAAAAAACATAATGAGATAGTAATACAGAATATATCCAAATCATTTTAGCAGCACAGCTTGCTCCTTATAGTGTCAAGAAGTTTAGGGACAGCAACCTGGGGGAATCTACATTTTTCAGGGCATTACTCCCCCTTGACTCCTTCAGAAATCCCCTTGGAAAAAATTGTTCTCTCATATCTCCAGTGTCAGGAAGACTCTTTCTTTCAACTGGATAGGTACAGACATGCTGTAGTCACCCATCTCTTACCACTCATCAGTGGGATGTGTAAAATTTGCAGTCTCAGCACATTTGTCCTGTGGATCTCTATGTGCAGGCTGGCTGTACAAGTAGGAATGGAAATCTCAAACCTGTCTCAGTGCATCTCACCAGAGTTCAGGCAGCAGCACTCCGACATCAGCATGCTGGGCACTTAGCCATGCCTTTGCTCAATGCTCTGCCACCCCCAAATTTGCCTTAGGCAGGGCATGTCTGCAGTCATTCCTTAATCAGAGCACTTTGAGATTCTCTTCCAGAAATCTGATGGCAGAATTGCTGGGAGCCATCAGCTGCTGGAGAGCAAAGTGAACTTCTAGAAGACAGGTTACTTGCCAGGATAGGCTGTTTGAGCACTTGATGTACTCCCTCACACTTTGTTGCTTTTTTTGCCTTCTCAGTTTCTTAGAAATACAATTGCACGTTCACCATCCGGGAGCAAGGGACAGGGATTGCTCCAAGTGTTGGTGTGGAAGGGGGAGTATGTGGTCTTAGAGAGTGTGCTGCAAAGAATCACTTCATTGGCAAAGAGCGGATTCTGGATAAGCCGCTGTCCTGCCGTGGTCCCTGCAGGCCGTCAGATACAGAGCAGGCTTGGCTCTGCAGGTGGCATTCATGTGTAGACAATCATACCAAAGAGTACTGGATGGACATTATCATTTGGGAAGGGAAGTACAGACAGAGATTGGGGAAAAGATTGAGTGAAAATGATTGATCATTGAGATTCAATGATCCCACATCTATAAATTAACTAGTATCTATAACACTTTTATATAGGATTTATTTGCTTTAATAATTCATGGGAAGTTTGTAGTAGGTGATTTATTAATAATACAGTGTCATCAGTATGGATTATGCCCAATTCCTTTTTTCAGTTCTGTTAAACCTACTGATCTGTTTTATGGCAACAACAATAAGCCCAGTTTTAAACAGTGAAAGGAAGCCTATTACCTTGTTTTCAAAATAAAATATTGAGATATCTGTGGAATACAAAGCTTCTGTTTGAGGTCAGGAATAGCTACGAACACAGAAGGAAGCACAGGTTTCTGTTTAGATGATTGCTAAAGGTCACTATGCAGAAAAATACTGAAATATGTAGGCACTTAGATTTAAGTCACGCCACTAAAATCAATGGAATGACTTTTATACTTGTTGGTATAATTATCCTATTGAGACATTTACTTAAGTGTTCTGCTGATTCAGAGCCAGAATATACAAGCATGCTGCAAAGGCAAAGCCTGTCACATCTGAAAAATAGTTTGCAGTGTTTTCTAAATTCTTTAATATTCCATTACTAATTTCAGCTGTTTCATATACTCTTACTACATAAATTAGTATAGTCCCCTCAAGAAGCGTGTTTGAAACCATTTTGAACTGGTTTGAAAATGGTGGTTTTACAGTAGTGGCAATCAGTAGGTAGGGCCTATTTATTTTTTCATCTGTGTTCAGACTCTTGTCTTGTTTTCACCAAGTAGGTTTCTCAAGCTGCAATACTCTAACATTGTGTTTGAAGCAATTTGCTGCAGAGCAACAAATCTTGATGTTTTCAGGAAAAAAATGCCAATATCTAGTTAGTAATATTGCTAAAGAGATTAGGATGGTAGTTCTTAAGAATTTTGTTTCTTTCACTGAGAAGACTACAAACATATATGCACCAAATATGTCGTTCCAGCTATGATGATTTCATGTAAACACTGTTACAAGTGAGAAATTGATAAAAATTGGAAGCAGTGGAATGGGTTGATTAAGTCCATTTCCAGAACTGCACACTGTAACAGCACGGGTGATTTTCCATTACACTCTGCTGCTGGTGAAGCCAACCTTACTGGTGGCTATCAGAATTTCCACTACATGTGTGTATGTGTGTACAGCCCACCTGCTTTGTAAGTTTTAGGAGAAAGGAGTCGGGAAACTCCTACTGTGATTAGATTTTTAAGTGATGGATGCACAAAATAGTGTTCAAACATAAATTTCATATGGACTAAGAACTAAATCTCGGCAGCATGTGCTTTGGTTTATGCTGCTGTCATAGTGGGTAAGTGCAGGAGAAGTGGCACAAGGTTGTACAGATGATGTTTGTGTTTGATGTTTAGCACTGTCAGATTGAAACTGTTAGGAATGGTGGAACCACTGTTGGTGGTGGCTGCAGTTCCTGGCTCTCTCTGAAGTTATGTGAGAGAGGGGATGTATTTATCCCTTGCTTTCACGGAAAGATGGTGTCTTATGTTTGTGTGTTGTCAGCCTCACGTGGGTAGTTGATAAATCTGGCTAGGGACTATCCATCAGTAATGATCAATAATTTTATGGTAAAATAGAAAAAAAAAACCTTTTGGAGTGAGACTTTGTGACTTCTAAAATGTTTTTTTCAAAGCAGATCTGTGTAGTTCATTAAACACGGTTTTCTCCAAAACTATAACTTCTGATTAAGACATTGCCTCAAATAATTTTTTCTTATTTAGAAAACAGAGGAAAAAATATTCAGAGTTCAGGATTTTCTTTTAAAATGGCTTCTTTTCTTTTTTTTTTTTACTGAAAATATTTCTCAAGTTCTCTTTGTCACTATTTACTATAAATAATAAGCAGCTAATTTACAAAAAGATCCCTAATAGTCTTCTATTGATAGCTGTATAGAATTTTACCAGTTGCATGAGATTTTCTTGTTTGGGCAATTCTCAGGCTTTTTCTGGTACAAATCTTCCAACAGTACCATGAGATAATCAGTACAGCTGAGGTACGACAGTGTTTTATTATTATTCTTTAAATCAATACCTTTTCACTTTCAGAAAAAATATCTCAATAAACATAGAAAGGGTTTATGGAATCGTAATAATTGATTCATTTAGACTCTGATTTATTTTCTTTGCTTTTGAACACAGCTTCCATGTAAATGTTGGTCATTACCCTAAAACATGTGTTGTATACCTTGGAGCTTCCCCTTATCTAAGGATGAAAAGATTTTCCTGCCTTGTGTTTTACTGAATTAACATTATTCAAATAGGGGTGTGTGTGCACATTTCAGGGTTTAGGAGTATGCAAAGGCACAGTATTCAATTTATAGAAATAATGTGCTGACTTAAAATACAAAAGCAGTGCTTTGTAGTAGAGCCACCTGCATCCTCCTCATTTTAACACAAAGTACAAACCACTAGAACAGAAGCATAGTTAACATGAAAGGGATCTCCAGAAACATATCATCATGATATACCTGCTCTCATACATCTGCACACTGGGACAAGAGGAGGGAGAAATTCATTCTTAAATTCTTCTAGCAAAACTGTTACTGATCTTTAGACATTTGTCTTTGTATTCTTTCCCTTAGCAATTCCCAGCCAATGGACAAGGACACAATGTGTTACTACTTTCTGTGTGATTCATTCCTTATAAAACAATCTGTTCTTTTAGTGGCACTTGTTATTAATCAAGGTTTTTTCCTTTCATTAGAGTCGTTGGCTCAATCACTTCAGTGTATGTAATCACTAACTTTTTCCATTACACTGGTGAATAGGTGCTCTTATATGTCTGTCAGAGGGATGCTGGTACATTTAGTATGATGCTTTGCAATTTCAGTGAGAACATTAACGGTTGAAGTGTGATTGCTTTTTTTTTTCCTTTGAGAGAAAAAAAAAAAAAAAAGAGTGTAACATGTTCCCCTTAGAGAGAAAAGAGAGAAGAATGATGGAAATTTCCAAACTCAATTTATTTTTGTATCATTAAAATGTTGAAAAGTACCAAGGAATACTCTTGCGGAATCAATCATTTCATAACGTATCTGCAGAGGTCCTGGACTTGCCTGTCCTAAAGAGAATGCTGAAAATCATAAAGTATCAGTTTTGTACAGTAGTCCATGTATTTGCAGAATATAGCACAAAAATTCTCACTGTTGCAAATGAAATGGAGGAGAGAGGGGGTGTGTACATAAAACCTTTATTGACATGATATTGTTTTCTGTGCAAAAATGGTCCAGTTTCTGTGTGGAACAAATAGAAAGATAAAGGAGATGTAATACATCACTGGGTAGGTATTTATATTTTAATGCAAAAAGGCAATCGTTTAGATAAAGATACAAAATAGAGTTTTGATACAAAAAAGTTTTGTGAAAAATACTAAAAAAGTTAATATGTTTTTTCATGCAAATGATGCTTGTTTTCCAACAGTTGGAGATTGCTCTGACAGGCTTTAAAACCAAGGTACTTTAAAACCAAGACTAAATAAATAAATATTAAATATGCTACTCAGCTCTGTTTTTAAAATTGGTCTTCTCATCATGTTTTCTCTGAATTTTTTAATTAACTTTTTCTTGTTTTCCACTGGTGACTGCACTTTTTCTTTCCAGATCTCACATATTACCTGGTGTTTATTTCCTATCTATTTTTTACCTGAGCTTTATGGTTTTCATTCTATAATACAGTAAATTTCTATCTTTTGTCCTCCTTTGGTAATGATTTTGTAGAGATCTGATGAGAAATCTTCCATTCCCACAACTCCAAACACTTAGCTTTTATTATTAGCTTTTTGTCTTGAAGTGATTCTGCCCCATCATTGGATTTTATTGCATCTCATTCCAGCAGCCAAAGCATCTTCCAAACTCCTGATATACTTGGTCTTTTTCTCTTAGCTCATTTAATCAGTCCTGTTTAACCCTTGCATATTTTCTCCAAATTAGGTCTTCACCTTTCAGGTTTGCCTTTTTTTTTTTTGTCATTCCAAAGTTCTATATTCACTTTTTACCATTTTTTCCTCCTACTCTTTGGAACATTCCTCAAAGCCACCACTTATCCTCCCCACATATTCACGTGCTCCATTATTGAATCTCCTCCATCCTAACTTGCTGGATAATAAGCTATTTGTGAAAGAGACCAACAGTACTATTTTCAGTCTCATATATGTTTTCTGGAGTATTTAAAAATATGTTATGGCCCTCTTTGGTCACTGAATTTTGTGTCCAGTGCCTTAAAACTTGGAACTTTCAAATAATTAAAAATTATTATTACAAACCTAAATATAATTCTCAAATTATTCAGATGATTTTATTCATCCTGGACACGCACACCTGTCTTTAAAATAGAGAATTTGTTCTGAAATTTCGTACTACATCTCCTAATACAGAAATTTGGAGTCTGGTCCAGCTCTCAGGCCTATCCTAATTCGGAATGGGGATTTGTCCCCTTGTATTTGATTCACGTGTCTCAGCCACATTCTATCAGTTCTAGGAGCATTTTGGTGGGCGTCGTATTAGCATTTATGTCTTTCCTTAGTTTTCCGTGAGTGCGACAGCTAATTTCCAGAGGAGCCACAGGTTCCAGGGGTCAGCCTTTTTGCTGAGGACAGCAGGCTCCCTCCCCTTGCCCGCTGGCACTGCCCTCGTCCCTCCTCATTGCTGCACACTGGGGCTGAGGGGTGCAGAGGGCAGCTGGGGCTCCCGCAGGCAGAAGGACACAGTGCCCTGCTGCCCAGCGCTTCTTTGCCCCCACCTCAGCACCCAGCACTCGCTCATTCAGCCACACGCACTCTGAATTACTGCTTGGAAGGTAACAAATAATGATCATCGTGATATTTTGAATCTGATGATTTAGTGCTGTGGTCATTCTTGATAGTGTCACAATGTTATTTCTTAGTACTCTGATGCTTCTATCTTTGGGCTTACTGGCTCGTTGGATCCCACATCTATATTTTTACATTCCCTTAAGAAAAGAAAGAAAATCAAATTAAATATGTGATTATACGTTTCATTTTGGTGCAGCATGGATCGTTATGCTGTGTAACTACCATTTAAAAAATGGCCATTATATAGAATCTGATGGGCCTTAGCCATGGAAGTCTTCTGAAAGCATTCTGTCCCTCCTGGTGCCTCCTTGCTCACCTGTGGCTGGAGCTTAGAAAACAGGAGCGAAACCTGCCCCATCCACATGAGAGATCCCAGCCCCAGCCTGAACAGGCACCTTGGCAGTGGGTGACAGTGTGGATGAGCAGAGGGATGGCAGCCCCACTTAGATTCTGAGGGAACCTGGGAATGAAGCTTTGTAGATGCATTTCAAAGCTAGACTATTACAAGGGCACCAGTGTGGGACAGGATGATACCACACTGTCTGGCTGAATGGCTGAAAACTCTGCAGGAGCTCCTGACTCACTGTTTTTCAATGAAGACATTATTAATGAAGAATAAATTTTTCTTCCTGTAGAGATTTGATGTCAGCAGATGCAACCCTCTGCCCTTGCCCTGTTTGTTACCTGTGCTGCATATTCAGCTGGGTGACGCACAAGGCCTAGGCATAAAATTGCTACTTATCCCTAGATAATTATCTTTATTATTTTTTTCAATATGTCTTAAAGCTTTTATTAACATTCTGAGCAAAATAGAAGCTTGTTTGAGGTGCATGATATTCTGCACTGTATAATTTATCTTTGTGTACTTTCTGAAGTTAATGAAGTTATTGAGTAATCACACCACATCCCTCGCAGCTTTTTTGGCTTCTTGCATATGTGAAACAGGCAGTGATATATTAGAGGCTCTCTCTTATAGAAGAGATGGGGACCATATTAACAGCCATTGTGCAGTTATATTTTGAGTTATACAACTAATGGTATTTATTGTTTTTCTTGTGTTTTGTTTTGTTTTCATTTATGTCTACTTTGGTTTGTATATATGTGAACAATGTAGTGATTTAATTGCCAATAGAATCCAGGCTGAAAGACAGTTTTTAAGGAGTCCTGGCCTAATATCAAAGTAATGTATTGTATGAATCTGGCGGGAGGAGAAAAGGAAGCAGGAAGGAGCATATGGGATGTGGCTACAAATTACTGTGTTCTTTATCTGCCTGTTGGAACATGATGTTTTAACTGTGAAATCTGAGGAAAGCTGTCTCTTCTGGATCATTGCCTTCTCATTGTTAGTTTTTTCCACTCAGTTATTCTCATGCTTTAAATAAAGGCTCTGTCAATAACGTGTTTTAAATAAAAGTAAGAATAGATGAATTGGATCGGATAAGGTTTGTAAGAAAGTAGCTGTAACCAACAGCTCTAGGTTTAAAATCAATTAGATGATTTAAAGTTCAGAACCTCATAGGTTTTGCACTGCACTGGTTGTTCATTGAAGCAAGTAGTTCTTTCCTGAGGAGTTCGTTTCTTCACCCATGATGAAGCCTTTCTGGAACTGCACAGCAGAAGTTTTATTGTGTAGGATCCTGTTCTAGTAGTCAGCTGGAAAATTTTAACTACAGTATTATATCAGAAGATCACTTATGCCATTTCAGCAATACTTGTCAAAGATGTTGCCCCCCTAAAGAACAAGTTGTCTTAGGGAAGAGCTATTGGGAATTTTAAATCTGCAGGGGCAAATCAAGCATATGAAAGAAAAGGACTGCTTCTGTTTAGAATAGCCCAGTCTTCCCCAAAGGAATACATTGCTGCACCATTAATCCAAATATACTAGTCTTGATAAACTTTGTTGTTTCATGTGGGATGGTGAATTTCGCTTATTTTAGAAAATGACCTGTATACATGATTTCTGATACTATGTGAAAACAGTGTGATCACAGTTGCAGAAAAAAATCCTGATTATAGCACTTACACATGGTATCACTATTAAGCTACGTACAACTATAATGTTCATAGACAGTAGGTATATGTGATGCAGTTGTTCTAAAGTATTACAAATAATGCCCATTGCAAGTACTATGAATCTTCTGTTGAAACTAGCCTGCATTGCACCTTAGTGTGCATGTGCAAACGCTGCCTGGACTCGCTTCTCTGTTGCTTTACAAATCCACAACCTTTAGTCATAATTGTTTTCAGTCAGTTTCTGAGTTTTGCTTTGTCCTTTTCTTGTGTGCCATGTTCAAAACAACCTCCTGTGCTACTGGAGATTTATTCTTGGGCCCAGTTTTAGTTTTTGAAACACTACCAAATTTGTGCTTATAAGAAAAATGAGCTTGTTTAATATTGTTATATGTACAACACTTTAAACACATTCCTGTTACTTAAATGTGTTTTCCCTTTCTTGTAAAATGTGTCATTATTATACAGCTGGCACGCCCCAGAGTTCAGCAGACTGAGCTGTGCTGAACCAGTGTTCAATTTTGATGCTCTCCAGAGGTCTAGATATTGCAGAGACAGATAAGTTACTAGATAAAGACAGATATTGCAGAGGGGCATCCTTGTTCCATCCATGTGCGAACAGGCACTTGCCATTTACCCAGGGTTGTTGGTAGGCTTCTAATGAGGAAGAAATATAAGCACACTGATGTGTGATTTGCATCCTTCCTAAATTCATTGCCTTTCTTAAAATACTTAGCTGTATTTAGTGCTCAGATTAAAAATACTATTTCAGTAATTGTTTAAAGGCCAACTGGTGAGGCACTAAGCAAAAGCTATCATGTTTGTAGAGCAAAAAGCATTTTCTATAACAGCTTCCTGCTATTTGTTCGTGTGGTGGGGAATGGGAAGGCTTTGAAACCTACTCCATGAATCATTCCCAGCATTTCGTGTTACTGAATTGTGACTATTACTTTTAAATGTGTAACTATACTATTAGAGCCTTCTGTGATTTAGAGTGATCTTTCAGAATACTAAAAAGTCATTATTTACTTTCTTCCAATCTGTTAGTGCAGAGCAGCTCTCACACTGGCTCTGTGGTGGCAGACTTGATTGGTTCTCAGTGGACTTGTCTTGTTAATAGGAGCAAAGAGGCACTTTCTGGTATTTCTGCTCCTGCCTGGAGCCTGACTTCTTTAGACAGCCAGTTGTGCTGCATTTGATCAGCCTCCCTGGTGTGACAAAGCAGGGATCCACACACCCTTGCCTCCAATAAGTGCCTGCTCCTCACAGGAGCCAGAGCTTCCAGAGTTTACCAAGCACTGAGACTGAACAGCAGGTACTAAGAGGAGTCACCTCTGTGGAACGCCAACCTTATGAAGCTGGAGCAGCTCCAACCTCAGCAAGGTTTGGCAGCCGTGTTGGATCTCATCATTTTCCCCTTCTATGCTCCTTGCACATGCTCATGGAGCCCGGTGATATTTACATGATAGGGCTTGGATCACTTCGTCTCCTAAAAATGGAATGTCTGATGCACTCTTTGTCTCATCATTAATTAAACACTGGAGATGCTCTTATGTAGGGCTGGTGTGGGGTAATTGTGTTTCTGACACAGTAAATGTGAACTCTTTGAAAGCTTTACTGCAGTAGCTGTGATTCTGCAGCCAGGAATGAATGAAAAAGAAGTGTTGCAGAGGTGATGTTTACATACAGCTCCTTGCAATACTGCTGCCTGTGGCTATTTATTGATCTTTAAATACATGTGTAGCAGCTCTCAGTAGCTCTATCTGAAATTTCAAGACCTATACAAAAATATAGGCATTCATTAAGTTTAAAACCATTTTTCTAAAATCAGTAAAGCTATATTTTCACCTGGTTTTATTAGACTGATATCCATTAAGAACCCACTACTGTTAATTTGACTGCACATTTGACATCAGCAACAACAAAAGGCCCATTTAATATACCTTTAAATTGCTTTGGCTATGTCAAAGATACAGTTAATTTTCTTTTTAGTAGCTGGTACAGTGCTGTGTTTTGGATTTAG
>WAAG01020730.1:0-15275 GCA_013390105.1 Tichodroma muraria
TCCTCAGGGCCTGCAGAGGGCTTTTGACTGTTCAAATTATGAGCGGCGCCGGATTCCTCCTGGGCCAAATCTGTCCCTGTTGAAGTCGATGGGAGAACAAGCTCACCCGATGGTGATCAGCAAGTCTCAGTTTATTAATAGCAAGTGGTTACATTTATATCTTAATCAATAAGGCTCATACACAGTGCAAAACTAAGCTCCTTATTGGTCTATTATTAAAAGTCTAACTCCACCTTTAAGGCTGCATACTTAGGATGTTTGTGGTTTCAAACTTCTGCTTAACTCTGATTTTCTCATCTTGTTATCGTATAACTTCTGTGCTCAAGGACACTGTGCTTTTGTAATCATTGCCTGACCAGCTGCACCTTGTCATGGCCCTTCTCCTCTCAGCTATGTACAAGCAAAACTCTCCACATGCCTCCACCTAGAATGTTTCATGCATTTAAAGTCTTAAACACGTCCTGCAAGCTGACAACAGGAACCTGCCTGGGGGAGATTTCTTTCTTATGGCAACAGGCCTCCGCTCAAATCCAACTCCACTTATCAGCACCCACACTGAAAACATAACATTCAAGAAGTAGTCCACATCCCTTATCATACAGCATCTACAAACAAAATAAAATTATACAATCCATTATTAAAGACAACCTTAAAAGGACTTATTAACAAATAATAAAAAAAAACTTTCCAAAGTTAAAAACTGGATCTAAAAAAACATCTAATAAATTATAACCTGAAACTCCACCAGCCGAGCCCCACACAATCTGAACCCCTACATACAATAAACAAAACCAAAATCCCAATCCTACATATCAAAATTCTGTTTAAGAAAACATATTTCAATTCATTCTACCTCAAATACAAACAAACCCATTCATGAAGGTATCTTGACTCAAAAACCAAACTAGCCATAGTAAATATTACCAACAAAATAAACCAGCATGCTCTACACGTATATAACAGATGGCTGGGAGCAAGGCTTATCCCTGAGAACTGTCACATGGGTGGCCTCAGACATTCCCACTGCCGTGGAGACATTGCAGGCACCTCCTGCATTCCACTCCCTAAGCACAGCAATTAGACCAAGTCTTCACTGAGCTTGTGTCTTCATCAAATGGTGCATGAGGTTTAAAGGAGCTCTGAAGTTCGAGGGGCACCATCTGCTCAAAAAGCCCCGGCCTGTGTCCAGAGGAAAGGAACACCACAGGCAGCTCAGTGAGCACTGGATGCACAGGACACTGTCAGCCTGGACCTGCGTTTGACTCAGCAACGGAGAACTTCAGGCCCGAAGGTCTCACGACAGAGTGCAAAATGGAACTGACCCCTCTGACCATGTCCTCCTGCCAGGAAAGGCAGTGGAAAATCAAGGCCTGGTTCAGACAGCTGACTAGACAGACGCCTTCGTGAGGAGCGGGGTTGTGGCTTTCTCCAGGCACTGGAGGGGCCATTTGCAGGTTAGCTAGGCGGGGGGGAAAGCCGCACCCCTGGTCACTTGAATGGCATCTTGGTGGGGTGAAGCACCTACCCAGATGCCCCATAAATGCCCAGAGCACTGAGCAGATGAGGACGAGCAGAAGCAGAGGGACATCCAGGCCACGGAGTACAGTGGCCTTGAGTCCTCGCACAGCGGCACCAGGAACACGGGGACAGGGCCAGGGACGGAGTTGCCAGGGATGGGGGGGGGGCAGCACAGCCACAGAGTTCCAGGGTTAGCATGGACAGATGAAACATCACAGATGAAATAAGATGTGACAACTTCATTGAAATACATGGTAAATATCAAAATATGGTGTCGACCCTTGTATAATAATATCAATAGTTTTATCAGTTCCTAGATTTATAGCTGTTATATATTCTATGACATCTATGACATGACATATGACATTCATAATTTATAAGATGCAGATTCAAATATACTCTTTTGTATTATTGTTAAATTACACCATATTATACATCATGCATAAAACACATACTACATATAATACACTGCTATGTAATACATTCTTAAAATACTAATTATAAAAAGGCATGATTCTGGACTAATAAGTTTATATTCCCTCCCAAATTTTATTTCTACATTTTTATAGCTTGAACTTATAATAATTTTTTATTATTTATTAAAATAAATAATAAGATACTGTACAATTGTATTATTCTACAATAAAGTGATTTAAATGTAATAATAACTATAAAATTATTTCTAACCTCTTTCTTTTTGAAATCCATGTGCATCTGGCTGGACCAATCCTCTTTCAAAGGCAAATCCTTGAGCAACTGCAAGGCTTCTGCAGGGAAAAGTGTTGATAGATACAGTGAATATGTGTCGTGGTTTCAGTCTGAAACCAGACAGAAAATATTAATTTGGGTTGCCAATTTAAAATTCTGTAATAAAGAGCAAAGCAGGTTTAAACTTGAACTGATTTTATTAACTAACATAAAAAGAGGAAAAAAACAACAACAACAAGAATTGGAATGAAACTTTCAAAAACATACTTCTTTTCTCCCCACCACCTACCCACCCCTCAGACACATGAAAAGATTAAAAAAAGGAAATCTGGAATACTCAGTCAATACTACTTTCAGAAACAATTATTTCTCAATTTACTAAAGAAGAAGCAGAGTCTTTTCTTGAATGCCATAGAAGTTTACAAGATATAATTCTCTTGCTTTCACTCTTCACCAACAGCCTGCCCGGAGGAAGAAAATTTGCTATTGTGAAGCCCCCTCCCATGAAACAGCTTTCAGCAGCTGTTCATGGACTATAACAGCTTATTAAGATACAGTTTAAGGATGCTTTTTCTAGTATAAGGCAAAAGTTTTCTTCACTTATCTCATTTTCATCTTAAAGAAACAGAAATCTTTTTCTCTCACCAGACAGAGGACATCATCTCATTCTCTCGGTCTTCTTCTGTTCAAATTTCTCTATTATTAAAGTTACACCACTTTACAGTCTCTACTAGAATTTAGCATTTTCTCCTAAAAAAGCATATTATATGTTACAGGAGTAGTTAGTCTATTCTCTATGGCCTTACAAAAAAAAGNATTCACAAAGGCGTACCCATGTCTTTCATTGGCTTAATCAAGTGTCAATATTACACATTGGCCAATCAGGTTAAACTACCACAATATGGATACAACGAAGAGATCCAGAGAAGAGGGGCAGGGTCTGGCCGGAGCCCTGAGCCTCTGCCCTCGTGCAGGTCTGTGCTCAGCAGCAAGCTCAGCTCAGTGCACTGGCTGCTCACAAAGATATGTAGCCCACCTTGCCAAGCCCAAAGAGCATCTTCAGCAGGAAGCTTTTCTTCATACAGGCCATGGTCTGTGCTCCTCTACAAGCCTGCCCAGCTTCCCTTCATCCTCCTCCTCATCTTCTTATACATTTGAATCCATCTGGCCATTGTCCTCTAAACCATTTTCATGGTCTTCCATATGGCTTTTATCTCCTTAAGCTCTGCTTTAAAGTGAAGCCTTCAGTGCTTGATTTCCAGCCTGTGCCTCAAGGCCTCTTCCCGAGCTCTCCTGGCCACTGGTCTCTGCCTCCTGGCTGCCCTATTTTTTTCCAAAACAAGAGAGCCAAAAGCAGGAGCCGCACTTGGGCAGCAGACCAGAAGGGCCACAGCTGCAAGGCAGCCCCGAGCAGGGCTCCCCAGCCAGTCTCAGATGGCTCCACAGTGCCCTGCTCCAGGTGCCCCACATGATGCTGCCACACTCACTCATCAAATCCATTCACCATGGGCTGTGGGAACTGGAAGGCGAGCAGTGTAAACTGAACTAAGACTGATTGGTCTGCCATGGTCTCCAGGAGGAGAGAGAAAAGGGTTTCAGTGGGGCTACCAAGGGAGCTTGTGGAGGCTGAAGTGAAGAAGATGGCAGGAGGCAGAGGGCAGCAGACACCTGGCAAGCAGCAAGGCGTGTCCTAGTGGGCCAGCAGCAGCCCCATGCCTATCCCAAGGGGCTGGCACAAGGGGCTGGACCTGGATGCAAGGGGACAATGCAGTGTGGTGCTTGTGTCCCCACCCTGGCCCAGCCCAGCCCTGCCACGTGCACATTCACCGCTTGCCCAGGCTGTGCTGGGGCAGTGTTACCTGTGTGGGAGCCTTTTATAGCTGCCCCCACTGTGACATGGTCCCCCTGATGTCACACGTGCCAGAGGCATCATAGACAGGCCAGTGCCGCCCTTGGAACCCAGCCCAGCTCAGCGACTCCAAGTGGGCCCAGGAAGGAAAGCCCTGGCACACGCCAGGTGCAGCCCCTCTGGGAGGGAAAGGACTCCCAGGGGCTCCCTTTACAAAGCAGGCAGAAGCCCCTCCTTGACCTCTTGTCAAAGAGAAACAAAATCAATCCTGTTGACTATAATCACTAATGGCAACTATGAAAGCACCAGAGATGCTTTTGTGATGGCATTGTTTTTTCTTCACGTGTGTGTGTGGGTGGGTATGGCTAAGTTTTTTCCTGCTTGACTATTCCTGCACCCAGCCCCTCTACCACCTCTGGGAAATCCAGCCCCTCTACCACCTCTGGGAAATCCTCCCATTATTGGACATCAGAGATAAGGAGCTATAGCCAGACCATTTCTAGGCACCTTTAGATCAAGAAGCAGCACATGAGTAGTTCTGGCTGAGAATTTTTGCTGCTTTGCACAAGAGTAGCGCCAGGGTATTAACAGGGATTGAGGCAACACTGGGCACAAGTGTGAGACAGTGGCAGCCAAGAAAGCACCATAAACAAGCAAAACCCTTTGCATGAAAGGAAAAGCCAAACAAGGGATTTAGATGCTGCTGAGGAGGAACAGCTACAGCTCAAAGACTTGCAATTCACAGGCTGGAAAACACAGAATACAGCACTGCAAATAATAAGGTGAAAGCCAATGAGAGGAATTTCAACAACTCGAGTTTTATTTTCACCAGAAGCCACACTCCTCTGGTGTAGCCACACGACTCTGGTGTAGCCACAATTACTACATGAAAGATTTTGATTACCAATCAACGCTCTGCACGTGGCAAGTACCAGTATTTACACTTACACACACTCCTGACTCCTGAAGGTTGGGAAAATTCAAGGAGCTGTTTCTGAAAAAGACAACAGTGGCATTTTTGCGGCATCCCCTCAAATACAAGCATTAGCTCTTTCACTCCCCATCCATCGAGAATCTTCAGGAGATCAGATAGGGGATCCCAGAATCATGTAGGTTGGAGAAGATATCTGAGTCCAACCCGTGACCAATGCTTACCCTGTGACCCAGCCTGGAGCACTGAGTGCCTCATCCAACCTTTCCTTAAACAACTCCAGTTCATCAAGGGACAATTGACAATGTAGCTGATCAGGTGCTTTCCCCGCTGTTGCCCATCAGTCAGGTGCAGGGTACAAGTCTTCCCCGGCCATCGGAGGGGCAATTGACAGGACAACTTGAGAGCCTTGTTCACCTCCTTTCTGTGTAATGATTAGATATTAAAATCAGATAAGCTCACTAAGGTCTCATACTAACTTGAAAGGAATAAAATAAGTGAATTCAATAATACGAGGCTTTATACCTAATTCCTTTGGGAATTAATTTTTTCCACTGTTCTGTAAAATGGAAATGGGGTAGAGTTCCTGTAATTGCTGAAGTTGTAACTGCAATTGTTTCCTAATCTATTTCATTGAATGGAATCCCTGCTGGCTTTCATGAGTAGCTGTAGTAGTTTGGCCATGATTGGCCAATGTATATTACTGACACTTCATAAAACCAATGAAAGCATGGGTATGACTTTACGAATACACCTTTTAAGTGCAAACGCGGGAACCTTCTCTCTCTTGGTTTCTGGTTGGAGCAGAGGTAACAAGTGCTGCCCGGCCCGCTCCCCCACGGCCCTCAGGGCCCGGCGGGGGGTTGGGCTGGGCCGAACGTGGCCGGGAAGGGGAAAAAAATCGCGGGGCTAAGCCACGGCCGCTGATATCTGGCCGATGGAATTCGAGCTGCCCTCCCCAGCAGCACGGCCGCTGGGAGAGCTCCTCAGAGCTGTCCTGGAGCTACGAGAGATCATGCTGCTGAGACCGGGAAGGGGATGGCCTCCTGAGTGGAGTTTACTCTGGACTGGTTTAACTCTGATGAGACCGAGGGGTGGAGAGAGGAATCTGTTAAACCTCTCTCTCCAGCCACAAGAATCCAGCCAGCGGCGGAGGCCAGGAGCAGCTCTGCAGCTCCACAGTTTCAGCGTGGTCTAAAATATATCGCTGAGTGCTTTGGCATGGCTGCTGCCTTTGTGAACTCTTTAAATATTCAGATGAAACCAGGAAACTTCTGTCCTCTCTTGAGTGAAAGAAAGGCCAGAGTGAAGACACATAAAGAGACTACATAAAGATATTTACAGTCAGAAAAGAAAGTGATACTTTAAGTGGAAGGAAGATAAGGAGTTGTTTTATTTTTTACATTAAAATCTCTTATAAGCTATGGTGATGGACTATAATATAACGAGACATTTTCCTTTAAATCATAAAGAAATGTGGGGAGATAAATGGTTCAAATTGTAAACCTGAGCAAAGGAATGCAGTATTGAATAAGCCAGTGTTGAAGTGACTGTGATTGTTGAGAAGTTTAAATAGAGAAGTGAAGATTTTGTCCTCGAGAAGAAGATAAAGAAGAGAACCTTTGTTATTGAACAGTTTTGTCTTTAAAGAATAAACCCCATACATTGGTTATGGCCCAGAAGCACAGCTATTAAAGAGCTGTGAACATGGGAGGAATTTCATGATACAGATGTTCCGGGCGGCTGTTATCATGGAAAGTTTGTTTTGTCTTGTTTTCTTTTGGTTTTTAGTTCCATAGCAAGTAAGAGATGCTCCAATCCCTAGAAGAATTGAAGAAAGGCTATTCTAGAATTAAAAAAACTGACTGAAAGTTCTAAATGTAATTTCTGTATGTTGTCAATGAGGATGAAAGAAATTTTGGTAATAGAGGAAGAATGTTTGAAGGGTTTCATTCTAATACTTAGAGTTTTTTTCTTTCTTTTTGTGTTAGTTAATAAAGTCTGTCCTTTTCAAGTTTAAGCTTGCTTTGCTCTTGATTACAGATTTTATTTTTTTAAATTGGCAACCCAAATTAATAGTTTTCTGTCTGGTTCAAACTGAAACCATGACAGTAGTAAATACAAGAAATATCGGGAAATTATGACTTAACCATGCAACTTTGGTTATGTATCTGTTCCTGAGCAGTGCTTTAACTCTAATGGTATAGTGGTCATATATGAAAATCCTCCTTTTCCAAGAGTCCCAACACATCCCTCCACACGAAACGTACCATGCGCTGCTCTGTGTGTCTATGTGTGTATTACTTTACCATTACATATTCTGCCTGAAGGGCTTTGGATCTTTAACTGAAAATAATTATGTTTTAAAGGGTACTTTGCAGCAGAGGGCTACTGCAGACAAAGCAAAATGAAAGGAAACAGGAATATGTCTTTGGACATATTTGAGAAAATGATTAAATTTTACTTTCTTCTTTATATAAAATTGTTTTAAGGTAAAGCTAAGACAATAAACCAATGGACATTGCTGCTACATACCTTTGGAAAAAATTATAGTATGTGTATATTCTATTATCAAATCCCCAGGATTATCATCATAATGAGGATACAGATATATTCATACTTCGGTATGAATGGCATTGGACCTAAAATTTTGGATAATTTAAACAGCTACTCTTTATTTAGGAGAACTGTTAGTTATAAGTAATTATCCAGTTCTACAAAGGCAATTGATAAAACTAAAGGAATCTTCACAGAAAACAATCCCACATCATCAGCCAGAGTAAAGGCTTATGCAAAGCATAGGACACCGTAAGGACTTAATTAGTTATTAATTTGTAAAGTGAAGCATGTCTGTGAGAGAAGTGCAAAGAAAAGAAGCATCTGTGTGAGGCAGGAGTGAAAGAGAAGTTTTAGAAAGAAAGGGTATGAAACCAAGGACACAACTTGAATGGAGCTCTGGCCTAGAAAAAAAGCTTAGCTGGGTTCTTAATTCAATATTTGGCTTAGGTTAAATAGAGTAGATTTTTGATTTTATTATTGAATAAACAAGAAAATAAACAAACATCTCTCTCTTGAACACCTCCAGGAATGGGGACTCTAAACCTCCCTGCACAGTCCCTGTCAAGGCCTGACCACCCTTTCCATGGAGAAGTTTCTCCTGATGTCCACCCTGAACCTACCCTGGCTCAGCCTGAGGCTGTTCCCTCTCCTCCTGTCCCTGTTCCCTGGGAGCAGAGCCTGAGTGCCTCTGCTGTCCCCTCCTGTCAGGGAGTTGTGCAGAGCCAAAGGTCCCCCCTGAGTCTCCTTTAGTAGGGCTAAATCCCTTTCCCAGCTCCCTCAGCCCCTCCTCCCAGGCCTGATTCTCCAGCACTTCCTTCTGCAAGGAAACATTGGCTAAAATGCTCTAACCATGGTCATACAGAAGCCAGAAGAGAGGAGAGATTCTGCAGCAGAACAGTTTATTTGTTCCCTTATGACAAAACCCTTTATTCAGACAATATTGCTCATTTCCCTAATATAAATATATAATGGAATGGTTTTGTTGTTGTTTTTTGTTTGTTTTGTTGGTTTTTTTTATGAGCACAAGAATTGCAAAACAAAACCTTCATTTTTTCACTGAAAACAATTTCCTTGATAAGTTCTTCATTAATTGGGCACTAGAATAGCTATCAGTGGGTACTTGTTTAACTGTTTGGCACTGAAATTGAAAATGTATAGCTTTTGGTAGTGCCTGAGACCATTAATTTAGTGCTATGCCATTTTAGAAGATAATTACATTTTGTGAAAGGAGACAAGATTGAAATCATTTTGTCTGGGTTTTTTTTAATCAAATGAATAATTTAAGCCTCCAGATCAAGTCCATGCTACATGCAGAGCCACACCCTTATTAGATGTGCTGAATACCTATGAAAGATCCATCCAGGATCTGTTAATGCATTTACAGCCTGAAGGGATGAAATATAGAGTGTTTTCCTATGATTTGTCTAAAAAATTCCTGTGAACATGTAGTTATGAAGATGCTTATTTATTTACAGTTCAAGTTAATTTTTGAAACAAAGCTCATTAATTTTTGCAGTGCTAGAAACTCAGTGTGTTTTTGCAGTGAAGATATTAAATTAAAATATCAGTTTTTGGCAATTAGGTATTATTCTCATGAGAAGTGTGAGTGTAGCTAAATATTGTTATTTACTTTACACTTACCAGATTTTGATCCTGAAACATGATTAAAGCAGATTTTCAACCATGAAGGTCTAAAATCGGATTTTTTAGGAAAACAAAATCAACTGCAAATTGCTTTTCCCAAGAAATATGAAACATGTAATACGAACTCCTGAAAACTGACTGTCAGAGTATTATTTAAGTAAAATTCAGTTAAAAGATCCCCTTGTAAACCAGTGCATGAATAACAGTGCTGTTCATGGATGTCTCAAGATTTTGTGTATGAAGCAAGTAAATCTTTAAGCTTACTTTTCCTAGATGTTGAGTTCCAAACCTATTTGTGTTATTTTGGAATTATACAGAAACCATAATTCTTGTTTACAGAAGATTCTGAAATTGGGTAAAAGAGAATATGCACAAGTCACTGAAATTAAACTGGCATAGCTCAGAAAATATTCAAATGCAAGGATGTTTGGTTAAAAGGCTTTTGGAGAAAGACATTATTGTGAATTTCTGATTTTTTAGATGAGTAAGTAACAGTATTGTGCAAGGGGACCTCAAAAAAATAATGAGTTTACTCTAAACTCCTGTGAATGAAGAAGAAAAGAGAAGAAGCTGCTGAATACTTTAGCCAGGCCTCATTCCTGTGTCTGAGATGGGACAGGTTGGATGTATTTATTTAGAAATACGTTCTTATTTTAAGATTAAAGTAATTCCTCTCTGTACATCTGGAGTGAGAGACTTCAGACTCCACAAAAAGCAAACCAAAACTGTGACTTTCAGGTGTAAAAATGAGGGAGTTGTAAAAAAAAAGCAGAAGAAAGAAAGACTCCCACAACAGGATTTTATGTTTTGTGAGAGTTGGAAATCAAAAATCCAGACCCCCTCTGAGTCCCTCAGAGGGAGAAAAGAATGCAGAATTGGAGTTAAAGCCTTTAGAGAAATTAAGATATAATAAACCACATAAATAAGTGAGAATTAAGTCTAAGTAAGTAAGAATATATTTCATGCTTTCCTAAGTGCCTGAATAGAAGCAGAGTGCTCTAAGTTCCAATTAAAAGTTCAGTGCTTCCCATAGACGTAACTAAAACACAGTAGAATATTGTTTTGCATTTTTAGATAGAGCCATGAACATAAACAGATAGAACATGTATGCAGATAGATAAGGTAATGTGCACAAATATACATAAAGATGTGTAAGAACTGACACTGCCTTTTGCATTTTAAAGTATAATTTCAATAGCTGCAGAGAGATTGTTTCAGAATCATGTTTTTAGCTGATTGGTCAATTTAGAGTTAAAAGCCTCAGTAGAGGCCTGCATTCGCTATTCACCTACCCACCTACCTATTGCTGTTTCTCACTGCTCCCTGCTCACTGCTGCTTGCTTTTGCTTTACCTGCATGCATCCACACAGAAGAAGAAAGAAGAAAAGAAGAAAGAAGGCCACAAGATCTTCACTTGCTGCCCGAGGCCCTGAGCCAGAGAGGCCTTGGAGAACTCCAGCTGCCGCTTGAGGCTTTGTCCTGAGAAGGACCCTTTAGCAACTTGGACTGAGCCTTCAGACAGATACATTTACAGACTGATGCTTTTATTTTATTTTATAAATAACTTTATAGCACGAATTCCTGCCTTCGTCTGTATGAGTTCCCCAGAACAACTCAACATCATAGTGACTCAAGGGATTTTTTTCCTGAAAAAGACCAGTGTGTATTTTGACACTACATAAAGATTCGGTTGCAAAGAGCCCTAGGGATGCTGGTGCTGTTGGTGATGCTCAGTTTGTTGCCTGGTTGTGACAATCCATCCAAAAAATGTGAGGGAATTCCCAGGGTGGTCCTGAAGTTGCAGCCATTTGGGTTGGCCTTGGCTTGGGAGGCATCAGTAGAGTGAGGGGAAGGAGGACCTGCCCCTTTTGGAGACTTCTCTATGCTTCCATGATGGACTATAAATGAAATGTAAATGAGGAAGGGCTGGAATATTATCTTAATGCTTATGTACAGTGCATCTCCATGCAGTGCAGCTCCAGGTAGAGGGGCATGGGGACAGAGAATAGTTCTGCCTGCTGATAATTGCTGAGATTGCTTTAACTTTTTAAAGTTGCCATTTTATCTTTCCCTGTTCCACCCAATTACATCCTGTTTAAAGCCATTGAACTTACTTCTTGGAAGGGGATCAGCACTTCTTGTCCTTGCATAATTCTCACCAGGGCTTCTGGGTGGGTACCTGAGCTATTACTGTTAACTTTCACTAGTTACCTGTGAGGAGGTGCCGGGAATGTGGGCTGGGAAGAGGATTTCAGAGCGCATCATGTCCTTCTATGATACCTTTCACTGGAATCCCTTCAGTGCTGCTGCAGGGTGGGCTGTGGGTGGGAGCCCCAGGCCAGAGCATGTGACCTCACCACCTTTTGCATGCCAAGGGTTTGGGGACCTGTGGTACAGCAGGGTACGGGACACCCAGGGTCAGGGCAGGAGAATAAAAAGAACCAAAGGAAGCTGCATTCACTGAAATGTACAGGTCTGGATGTGGTCTGGATCAGCTGTTGGTGATGGTGAGCTGCATGAGAAAGCTGTGTTCCTGAATTCTGAATTATTTAACTGCTCATAAATGTGTTTTGAGGTATTGCATGACATCACTCATCCAGTGTTTTTGTTGAGAATTGAGTGAAGAGCTGATACACAATTAGCTGGCAGTGCTCAGTCCATCAGCTGGAACAGGCCAGGCTGGCTGTACTGCTGTCCAGGCCTCAGTGCCTTCAAATGGGATATGTGTGGGTTGTAGGTGAAAGTGCTGCGTCTGTGTGTGCAAATGTGCAGTGGCCACACAAGTCCCTGCTGTGGGTGTGTGTCACTGCCTGGCCTGAACTGGTATCTGCAGGGAAGGGCTTAGCGGTGTGACAGTGCCATAGCACTGCCATTTTAGAGAAATGGGGTACAAGTAAGCTCTCCCCTCTGTGGGTTATAATTCATTTATCTTTGACTTTCATAAGAGGAAAAACCACTTCCTTGTGATTGTTCAGTCTGGAGAAGACTGGAGTAACTTGATTGCAGCCTTCCAGAGCCTGAAGAAGCTGCAGGAAAGATGGAGAGAGACAATTGGCAAGGGATGGAGAGACAGGACACAGGGAATGGCTCCCACTACTAGAGGGCAAGACTAGATGGGATATTGGGCAGGAATTGTTCCCTGGGTCAATGTTCCACCTGGGAGGGTGGGCAGGCCCTGGCATAGGGTGCCCAGAGAAGCTGTGGCTGCCCCTGGATCCCTGGCACTGTCCAAGGCCAGGTTGGACATTGGGGCTTGGAGCAATCTGGGACAGTGGAAGGTGTGCCTGCCATGGCCCATCCAGACTGGATAATATTTAAGGTCCATTCCAACACAACACATTCTATGATTCTATGATCTTAAGTCACTACTCAATATGTGCTGGAGTCCAAGGGAGTTGCCAACCTGACTGCTGTTATCAGTGCTCAGATACACAGGCAAAGGTGAACCTTGTGCAAAATAGTTCAAATTCAAGTGCACTGAATGCCAGAGAAATATGTCATCTTGCACAGGATTTTTAGCTGGTAAATGTTTACTAAATTTCTTCTCCCTAATGGAGACTGCCTGTATATTATCTTGCTGGTCTATTATTACATTATCAGGTAAGTGTCTCTTGCATATTAGTGCATGAGTGGCCCTTGTAGAATTACTCATGGTTTTAAGGGCAATGTCATGTGTTTAGTGTCTCTCTGTGGTGGCAGTTTCATACACTAAACTTAAAACGGCTTAAAATGGCTTAAAAACTTAAATGGCTTTTTTCACTCGGGAATATCTAAAATCTCCATCTCCATGGCAGAGTTCTATGGAGTCCTTAAGTCAGAACAGTGACATGTACCAGTAACAACAATTTTAGGTGTGGTAAGTGGAGTGACAAGAGAATCAAAACATATCAGCAAGGTAAAGAAACCTGTCTTAAAAGCCTCTGCCAGGTTTTCACTATGAAGAATTTAATCTATTTTATGTTATATTTCAGAGCTTTCTGTAAGCTGGAAGCCAATTCATCCTGTGTGGAATCTGTTGGCAGTTTTTATCTTTTTATTATTATCATTTTGGTTTATTACACTGCAATATTATTTTTATTAAGGAAGAAAGGCTTCATGATAAAATAGCCACTAAAACAACCTGTGGCTTTGGGCTGTTCTGGTCAGAACATTTAGGTAGCAGATAGGGATCAATGGGAATACTGGATTTATGTGTGCCATTATACTTCAGGAATGGTCTGGAATGTGATTATTTCTTTGCTCTCCACATCTATCCTCACATGATGACAGCAGCCATTGTCAATCCTGATCTCCCTGCCTTCTATAGGCATCAAGGACTTGTGCTGCTTGCCCAGTGCAGGCAGCTGGAAATGCCAGTAACACAAATAAATCTCTAGCCAGTTATTGTAGCTTCCATCTTTTTATTTGGACCTTTCAGGGCCTTTTTGTATGGCCCAGCTTGTTCAAGTCAATGAGATCATTAACTTATCTTTTCAAAAATTGCTTTTTTCTTTTCTTCCAAGTACAAGCAAAATACATCAGTTCACATGTAATTAACCAAGTAATGTAACTGGTTTTAATGAGCCATTTATATGGTGTGGGAGAAAATTTTCAATTTAGATCCTTTCAGTGAAAAATGTAGGTTGAAGTAAGATAAATTATTTTAACTAACTCACATTAACCATTCACAAGTACTTCCAGACTTTACAAAGATCTGTGGTTTCAGAAATGAATCAATAATTCTTGAAATGGGACTACCTTTAAGAACTCAAAAGACAGAAATATAGTCTCAATTCTTAGAGATCATTTTACTTAATGAAACACACTGGTTTCTTGACAATTAAGAGTAGTGTCTCTACCTTATTTTAAACATTTCAAGGTGGTTATGAAAAATACTTGGCCTCTGAAGTTATGGGTGAGAAACCTCTAGAAGTCAGGATAAGGTTTTCCCATATGACCCCCCCTTTTAGGCATCTTCATGACTGCCCAGGAACTAAATGCATCTTTTGGTACCCTGCACTCTGAGGTGCATTGCTGATGTCATTCATGTGTGTCCGAGCCTGGTGATGTGTAGGAGGAAATCACTGTGGAGCTCTGGGTGCAGCCTGTGTGCTCAGATAGCTCTTGGGTGAAGGTAGAACCCTGTGTGCTCTTTTTCAGAGCTGAACGGCTCAGTGCTCTTGTTGCTGTCAGTGTTCAGCTGTGAGCACTTTCTCAGGCACAGACAGTTGCTATTTCCCACAGGTTTGCCCTTCTCAATGGAATTTATTAGTGCTGGACATCTTACACTTCCTTTGTTCATGGTAATACAGTGATTCACGAGGACAGTGCAAAGGAAACTTCTATCTTTATCACTTATTTTTTGAGAACTGTCTCTTGACATGCCTTGGGCTTCCTCACCTGCATCAAGCTGCAGTTCTATGGGACATGATTCCATTTCTTCTGCACATTTCCTGTGTAACCCAAAGATGCAAATCTGATAAAATCAGTGATGTGTCTGTGATTTAGGGATGATTCCTCGAAGTTCTCAGCATTATTTCACAGTATTTTACTAAGGAAAGGATTCACTCGCTGCTTCCTAAGCAAACTGGACTTGCAACATAAACAGATTTAAGCCTGTGCATGACAAAACTTTGTACCTTGTGTCGTGGTTTCATTGTGAACCAGACAGAAAAAAAACTATCAATTTGGGTTGCCAAAAGAAAAGAAATTTTGTAATCAAGAGCAAAGCAGGTTTAAACTTGAAAAGGACAGACTTTTATTAACTAATACAAAAAGGAAAGAAGGAGAAGAAAAAAAACAACTAACAAACTCTTAGAATTAGAATGAAACCTTTCAAACATTCTTCCTCTATTACCAAAATTTCTCTCACTCTCATTAACAACATACAGAAATTACATTTAGAAACTTTCAGTCAGTTTTTCAATTCTAGAATAGTCTTTCTTCAATTCTTCTAGAGATTGGAGCATCTTTTACTCGCTATGGAACTAAAAACTGAAACAAAACAAGACAAAACAAACTTTTCATGATAACAGCCGCCCGGAAAACATTTATATCATGAAAATTCCTCCCATATTTACAGCTCTT
>WAAG01020730.1:15722-32734 GCA_013390105.1 Tichodroma muraria
CAGGAGAAGAAAACTTGAATTCCATCAGCCAGATATCAGCAACGAAGCTCACAGTTTGGCTCTGCGGTCTTTTTTTCCTTTTTCCCGGTCAGCCTGACTTGCTTCCCCCTCCCCCCCAGGCCAGACGGCCACGTGGGGAGAGGGGGAGCAGAGAATGTTCGGCAGGAGCTCTTACCTGAGCCTTTGCCGGAAACCAAGAGAGAGCTGATTCCCGGGTTTGCATTTAAAAAAGGTGTATCGTAAAAGGCGTACCCACGCTTTCATTGGTTTTATCAAATGTCAGTAATACACATTGGCCAATCACGGCCAAACTACTACACCTTGTTAGGAAGTTTGGATTTTTGTATTATCACTCAGCATATTTCTTAAATTCATAACTTAATATTGTCTGCTTGCTCACGTCTATATTCTTGCATTTATCTTCCATTGGTTAACCCTCACTGGTGACAGATTCTACATACAAATAATTTCCAGTGAATTTATCTAGAATCATGGTGAGTTTTGCAATAAATGATAATAGTTTAGTCATCTTTAATTTCAAGTGATGAATTAGCTGATCTGTTCATTAAGTGAGGTGGAGGTTTATTTTTTTCATCTTTTTTTAATAGCATTTCTACAGAACATGAAACATATGTACTTGGTGTTTTTTCTGATCCAAATGAGCACAATGTTTTATTTACAGCTTTTTTTGGGATTGCAGTGGACAAAGTTCATAGGTTCTTGCCCAGAAAATACCCATGAGACTTCAAAAGGCAGATTTTCTTGCTATGCAAGTAGAAAATTGAGTCCTTATATCAGTTTCTTTGAGCACATAATCTTTTCACAATTGCTTTTCTATGACTGTCAAACACAGTAATGCAAATTTAATTGCATAATGTGAATAATCAGCATTTCTAGAAAACCTTCCCCTAGACCCATGTACCTTTTATTTGCTGTTAAAATGAGTTTATTGCTGTTTTATTTTTCACTGCCTATCAAGCAGATGTTGCTCCCTCTCAAAGGGACTTTTCAGCTTTTCCCAGTGACTCTGGCTTGGTGACTTGCCAGATATTTCATTTCTCTGCTATATTTCAATAAAAGTACTAGAGATATGGAGGAGCTTGCAGAAGCAACAGGAACACAGATAATGTCCTTGCTGGAAAGGTGCATCCGAGAGGAAAACATGAGGAAACCTTGAGCAGAATATTACACATTCACAAATATTTTCTGCACTCGTGCATTTCTATCAACATGTTCCACTGGCCCTGCATAAGGCTATGTCAGTTGTTTCCTACTCAGTTCAGATGTTTTTCAAACTGAATTAATAATTCAGAACAAACAGTCATAAGTTGGGCCAAAAATCCATTTATTAGTTTTCAGCACTCAAAGCCATCCCCACGGGATGAAGAACAGAGACAGAATGAGAAAAAGGCAATCCATATGGAGGATATTAAAAAGAAAACCTTTGTAAATATTGAGAAAACAAATATCACTACCTCAATTTTAGTGGATTTTCCCAAACTTTCTAACACTTAGTCATAAAACAGTAATTAATTGCTGTCTAGTTAAGGAATCTTAATGATAACAAAAGTTGATGCAAGTTGGGATTTTGTTTCTTGAGATTTGGATTTTGTTTGGGGCATTTGGTTGGTTGGTTGGTTGGTTTGATTTGGTTGTTTAATACTATTATTTTTTCTAATGTAGCCTTTAAAAAGAGCTAAATAAAATTTTTAGGAAGTTTGAAACAGAACTGGCGATGGACAGCCCTTGTTTGTTGTCATGTCCTAAGTGACTGGACAATAAGAAAAGCTTCTGCCCAATCTTGTGTCTTGCAAGCCTTGGTTAAGTGGCAAGGAAAGGTATAGAAGAAAATCCTCTGTGCTTTTGATTGGTTTTAATTCAGTTTTGCACTTCCCAGAGGTGTATCTGAAGTGGGGACAAATTAAATCACTTCTGCTGGGAAAAAATTTTTGCTAAATCAGGTGTTATAACCTGGTGACAAAATCAAAATTGGGCTGAATTGCAGGGTTCTGTTTTAGTAAAGAAGAGATGTGGGACAGTCACTTGAGAGAAGGAGCTACTGACAAGCAGACCATTCGGTTTACTCTTGTGGACTATGACTTTTAACCATCTGAATTAAAAAAAAATAATAAAAATCAAACTGACAGGAAAGTACTGAAAATTATCCATGTCTAATAGTAAAATAATTTAAAATGATGAAGCAGTGCTAACCTGAAATACCTGTATTGAGTACATTAGGTCTGAGTAAAAAACTCCTGTTGATCACTGTTCTCTGCTCACAAACCTTGGGTCAGTCCTAAAGTCTGTTTGAAATTTTCTCCTGGCTGCAATGACTGCTTGGCAACATCCCATTTACAGCACGACAGAGACCTTGCTATGGAGCCTAAATGAAACTCTGGAATTCTCCAACATAATCTGTCAGCATTATATGCAAGAGGAATACACAAGTGACAACTACTTTCAGAACTCCTACATTAGTTTGACTTTTTTTCCTCTGTGGGAGGGTTAATGTTTTCTCCCTTGAGTTTTCAGAATGAATCAGTTTAAATCTCAAATGATCAAGAAATTGTGTGGAAGGAAACACTGATCAAAATCTGTAATATATTGAAATGCAGAATATTTTAAATCAAGAAGTTAGGGTTGCACAGGTGTGATGTGTGACCTCCACTCTACCTAATTCCTGTTCTCTTCAATCCTAAAGTGTCAATGTGAAGATGCTGAAGCTACTCAGGAGAGCTCAAACTAATCCATGGCAACCCTTCAGGAGTGGGATTAGATTAACTATTCTTGCAGAAGCTCATATCACTCTTTTGTCCTTGACTGAGAAAGAGAATTCTTACGCTCTTTTTTCATGAAGTGTTCATGAGAATTTGACATGCAGTGGGAGAGGAACAAGATAAGAATTGGCCTTAATCCAATATAATATAACTCACTGTGATTTTGAGCTAAATGTTCACATTCTAAGAGAATGGTGAACAAAGTAGTGGGTTCTGTATCTGATCCAATGTTTGTTCTTATTTCAATGTGGGGGCCATGTTGGTTCACATCAGAGAATTCTGAAAAAATACACAGCATAATTGGAACAGTAAACATGATAGTTACTTCCCAAATAATCAACATAGGCAGAAGTACCAGGGCAACATGATTGTGTTTGACTCAGTTAAAATTGATCCTTTTTATTGTCCAGATTTTTAAAACATTAATATTAAGAAATAAATAAAAAAAAACCCCAAACAATCAGGAACCACCAAAAAATTAAGAGAGGTGATGGCCAGAGTGAAAAATTACGATGTGGTGACAATCATAACTGTACTTGCTGAAGCTCACTGAATGTCTCATGGACATTAAATTCCTCCTGGCTGCACCCTTGCCAAACCAAAACATAAAAAAAGGAGGAAAAATATAGAAAAGCAATGCTGCGAAAAGGGGTTATTTCAGTGAAGCAGTGCCCAGACAGCTGCCTCAGAATGAAGAGGAGCAAATGAAGTTTAAGACTTTTATCCACAAATGAAGGAATAAAACCTGAAAAGAATTTGGCTTGTCACACTGTGGTAATTAATAGTAAGGGTAAGATTTTTTCTCCAAGCATGATTCAGAAGTTATTTCTGAATGTCTTTCTAACTGTGCCTCTAAATGATGACCTCTAAATATCAATTTCATGACTGCAAGATTTTAATTTCCTTAAGTCCTTAATAAATGACAGGAGACAACCATCATGTCTTAACCATCCTACTGCAAAAGCCAAGCCAGTGAGGATCTCCAAAGTCACTGGTGCTATACTGCTATCTTTGTTTTAATAAATTATTGAGCTTATACCAAAAAAACAACCAAACAAAAAAACTCCAAACAAAACAAAAACAAAAACAAAAACAAAAAAAACCCAAGCAAAACAAAAAACCCAAAAAGCATAAAGAGTGGAAATAGCAATTTCTTGTCAGACTGCATATCATGAAATGGAGAGAAGGAGAAGCAGCAATATGAAAATGAAGCATTTCAAAGCTGGGGGCAGCACATGGTTTAATGCTACCATTAACCAGGGATATGGTTATGGTTCAGGATATGGTAATTTATAAATTTCAGGTAATTTAATTTGTTAAGCCAACAAACTCACTTAAGGGCGAGTGTGAAGCTCATTCGCAGTGTAGGGAGGGATATTTGAATCTCTACATGGTTAACTAAGGCTGGAGAAAATCCTTAAATCTAGTAGTGGGAAGTAGCTATATCTAAGTAAGTAAGAATTGGGCTCAGAATTGGGTATCTTAAGTGCTATTTAAGAATCCTTTGAGCACTATAACAAAATTCTCTGTCTATTCTGTAGACTGTGAAGTGCTAAAAATCATTATTTTAAAACAGGAAAAGAAAAATTATCCAGTCTCAACCTGAGGTCCAGGTCCTCACACTTAACAATGTAGCAAAAAATGATCAAGCAAACAAGTCAAAAGTATTAAAAAATAATTGTTACTTCATCTCCCCAAGGGCTGCTGCACAGCCTGGCCCTGCTGGCTGTGGGGGCTGGAGGTCACCCCAGCCATGGCGCTGGCTTCAACAAGTCACAGCAAGTGGTGGGGAAGACAAAGTTCTCTAAGGCTTCACCGTTATTGGAGACTGAAATAAGAAGATATTTAATAATTCTACCTAGTAAAACATTTTATAGCAGTCGTAGTTTAAAGCCACCTGCGTCTCATGGCCCATCCCAAGGCGAGTGACGTCACACTTCATTCCCATGCTCCCATTTTGAATTCCTTCCCTCTTCATAAAGGAGCCCATTTTATGGCCCTGTCACAGAGATCCTTCCTCTGTGTCAGAGCAGAAAATCCCCCTTTTAACTCAAATGCCTATAAAATCCATATTAGGCTTGACATGTGATGGTTTTTGTGATTAATAACCTGTAAAGACATAAGCTACTACAGTGCATATTGTAGAAGCCCCCAAAAAATACAGAGATATAGAAAATCTGTCCTATTTTCAAAGTTTGACACCTCACTTTTCCATTGTTGAAATAAACTCTGTATGAAATTTGGCATCAGCAGAAATTGTTCAGATGGATTATTTTCATTTGCCCCAAGCCATATTACATTTGTCCAAATGTTAAAGGCTACAGATCCCACAAAGCTTATTAAACACCTCCCAGTGCTCAACTTCAAGGCTGACAGTCAGAATATAAATGATGAGAAAAGTTACTGCATACATGCTGAGGGGTAAACCCACTTGGGTTTGATAATTTTGTGGAGGGCACTTGACCCATTTCCTCCAGCACCAGACATCCCAAGTATCAATCCACTGGAGTGAACAGAGAGAGGCCAGTGATGCTCTGCTAAACTGAGCCTCTGTGAAAGCAATCAATACACTTCCATCTCCTCCAGGAGCCCAAGACACTTATGTAATTGTCCCTACTTCCCTCTCTTTGTGGGATTTGCTCTCTTTTCCTAAAGGTTAAGGTGCAGGGCAGATGTCTCTATGCTGCTGCTGTTATTAGTGTGCTTTGGCCATCTCATTTCTCAGTGGCTTTTATTGTGCTCATCTGTTCAACAAGGCTGGGTTTTCCAAGCCTCATTTGCTGGTTAATTGCATTTTCAGATCCTCTAAGATGTCTGTAGCACCTGCTTTCCACTTCATGGACTCTTGATCTCTTAAGAAATACCCAACTTTGATTATGTGAAAATCTTTCCCAACCATATGACGTGTCTGGAAAGCAAGTTACAAACTGGCGTTGTGACTATTGCGGCCTATAGGATTGAAAATATAATTCTCTGATATAAAAGCCTGAAATGAAAAGTGATCCTACTTGCTATTCTGTTCATGTTTTCTTTGCTGTCTCTAGTTTTCCTTGCCTTACCACTTAGGGAAAACAGAGCATACAGTGAAATACAGGTTGTAGTGCTGTGACATACAATTCAATAGCTCTAAAGTGCCCAGGGTAGACCAAATTACCAGCTGCTGACAGGGATTTTTCACTTGCAAATATGCTAAAAACTTGTTTACCTGAAACCTCTCTGTTTGTTTCTATCAGGATGCATTTGCAAATGTGAAATGGGAGGTTTCAGACCTAATTGTCTGTTCTGTTTGTACAGATATCCTTCGGTGGGAAGAAAGGTTTGCTTCATGTACCTTAAAGAGATTGCAACCATTACTGGGGTCTTGTTTGACATTGGTTTCAGAGTAAGAGAAATGTAGAATGCAACATCTCCTTTGTTACTGATTGCATAATTAAGTTATTTAATTGATATCTGTCATCAGTTTCACCTTTTTCTACCAACCTTAAGGGGCTATTTTGGGATTTACTTGCTAAAAGATTTTGAATCTATGCAGTGCTGCTTTTTATTTTTTTACTTTTTTTTAACAATGCGTTTTAAATGAGTCCTCCCACACCCCTTTCTCTTCATGCATAGTGCTGCTCATTTTTAGTTATAATTTTTCATGAATTTCCCTCCACGGGTGTTTTCAAAGTTTTAGTCAAAGCAGCACAGCTGTTTGTAAGGCTTAGAAAAAAATGTACATCTGAAAATATTCTGATAAGCTAGGGGGTTAACACAGAATTATTTAAGTCCCTCAGCTACTCTAGTTGCTCCAATAACTTGAACTCAGACTTTGGGAGGAGTTGGTCTTATGAAAGAATTAGACATGAGGACATTAAATTCTAATATCACCACAGACATTATCAGATATTATCAAGTATTCAGAAAGTGGGACATATATTTTCAAATGGAAGAAACTAAGGCTAAGGTGAATTCTAGCCCTTCCTGGCTTCTAGGTCTTGATTTTATAAACTTAATATTTACACCCCCACACATGAGTTTGTAACTGAGGCTTTTCTGTGTTTTCCACTGATGTTTTGTATTGGATATTTATGAATTTGTATTTCTTGGCCTGTGTCTCATCCTCAGTATCCCGCTGTACTCCCTACAGCCGTTACTGAACTAGAGATGATGTGTTGGAGAAAACAGTACAAGGAGTAACAAGTGAATTCAGCAAAAGTAATACCTGTTGGAACTTTAAAAGGCTGAAAGTGAATGTTTTCCTTTCATAAATGGAGGTCAAACTGCCTGTGCCACCACTAATGCAGAGGCTGATCAGTGGGATGACAGACCCCTGCTCCTCCTGAGGTGCAGTGTTGAAGGAAAAGCTTAGACAACACTGCTCCACCCAAATTCAGCTGGAAACCCAAAGGTACTGTGCTCAAAGCTTCCAGAGTGCCCCCAAAGCACTAAGCACTGATTTGTTCCACTGGATGCCACTGGATTTTCTATATTACTCGAAGTTGACAACTAATTTTGAGCATTTACTGATAATTCAAGGTCTGGTGAACAAGCCCTTCAGACTTACTTGCAAAACCCTTGCAAATTTACTGAGGCTTGTGCTGCAGAGAAAATTTTAATCAATCAATCAATCAATCAATCACCCCCCACCAGATGCCACTGAGACACCAAGTGCCAGAAAATGTAAACTGGTCTGAGCCTGAAATTCATTAAGACTGCAGTGCCTCCGAGCCAGTGTGCAGAGGGCGACTGCTTTCCATGTCCCTTCTGCTGCAAACAGATTTGGACAAGCCTCGGTTCAGACTCCTGTAGATACTCTCCCATTTTGATGTTGGTATTTTTGTATCTGAAATTGGGAACATTCCTAATGCACACTGATTCAGCCTGAGAAGACTGGATAGTCCAGTGACTGCAGAGAAGAGGATGAGAGAAGGTTATTCAGATCCTACTGGCTCTTATTTTTTTTTCTTCCTGTCTTTTAAAGATAGTTATATAGGCAGAAATATGTAAAAAAACCCATAAAAAAATCAACATTCTGTTCTGGCCACAGCACTTCACTGATATTGGACAATTTTATCTTCCAGGTCAGGTTTCAAACAAACCTATTTCATAAGCCATAGATAAACAAAATGCATTTGTTTGTAGCAGTTGGGGAACTCTGAAATTCAGGGTTTTGTGTGAAAGAATTCTGTTGTAGTTTATATTCTCTGAGGGGATGAAGTAATAATTAATTGCAAGTAATCTGTCATATTTAGTGTTTCTTAATCATGAGCAGACCCTGACTCACCCACAATACAAGAACTTATTTAATTATTGAAGTATAAATTTTCATTGGAGACTGGGGTGTTTTGTATTAGAGATTTGAGAGAAAGACAAAAATAGAGATTTAATCAAAGGATTGTTAATGTTGAAAAAATGAAGAGAGATTTCATTAAACTACTCAGCTCCTGTGGGAAGGAAAGGGTCAATAAAACTGAGAACCTGCTGCATCTTTCTTTGCATAGTGGAGAAAAAAAATAGTCTTTCAGAATGGATGTGTTAACCCTACTTGTCCTTTTCCTGCCCCTCCATCCAAAAAAATAAGTTGCTTGTTTAAATTCCAGGGTAATGCAGAAAATAGAGCAAGGATGAACTTGGCAGGGGTTTCATTTCACTCTCCCACCCACCTCTGCCTCCCTCGCCAAGTCCTCTCTGCTTGTTTTTGTGCTTACACTTGTGCTCAGTACTAATCAAGAAGCACCCCTTTAAAATCAGCTGTACAGGTTGTGAATGTCTTTCAAAATCTGGTAAGTGATGAAATTAAAAAAAAACGTGATTTTCTTTGTCTTTTTCTCCTTGCTTCTTTTTCTGATTATGATGCCAGAAAGAGCTTTTTTCTCTAACTCTCACTAATCTGAAGCAAAGACAATTTGCTCTCAGAACACCCCCAACAGCCTGGGTTATTTTCTTCTCAGTATGTGATAGGTTTATTGAGGAAATTTGCTTTGGTAGGCAGATCAGGTTCTGAAACAGAGTGGTGTTTTCAGATTCTGAAGAGTTCCATCTGGGAGTTTAACTCCATTGGAGCTGCACTGAAAGGATTTGTCACTAAATATGGGACTTCTTATGGAAAGTGTTGCACTATTAATTTATAACTTCAACTCTGAAAAAATTTTAAAAACTTAGATACTTATTACTGTATTTTCCTATTTAAAAACACTGTGGTGCGTGCCATACTGGAAGGAAAAAGACACTCAGGTATTCCATAGAGTTCTGAAAGTTGATTTGGTGAGGAGTCTGGAATCAAGACCAAACTCCTCAAACGAAGCAGCTGGTTGTCAAACATATTAGATGTTTAGTCTAGACACTTCTAATGATAACTAAAGCTAGCCTGGACACTTTTACTGCTGGTATTGCATTGGAATATATCCTTTGGGAAGCCACATTGCTGCCCTCAGTGCTTTGTCCTGCCCCTCCCCACTCTGGCAAAATATAGACCCTCCTTACAGCTCCTCAGATGGGCACTTTGTCAGATATGCAAATATGAAGGCAGTTTGAAGATGCAGGATGCAGGTAAGTAGGTAAGTGTGATTAGTAGGGCAATATAATGTTCCCAGAGAGGATGAGCTGATGCAGCACTGGAACCTGCTGCATTTTTCCTTGGGAAAGAGAAAACAATTGCCCTCCACTACTATTGGATTTCTGCTCTGTGCTGGGATTACAGAACAAAATGTGTCACCTGAGCTCAGAAGCTTCTCCATATCTGTATTTTGATCCTTTTAAAGTTATTAATATTTATAAGATTTGAGGTTATGTCACACAGATTATGAGGTCTCTCACAAGATAGAGAGTGGTTGACAGGGATTCCCTGGTTGGAATAAGTACAGTTTGAATGACTGGGGACTGTGACCCAGCAGCATTTTCCTGGCTTGGTTAATCTCTTGAGAGGGTAAAGATGCAAGATAAGGCAGGTAGCAGCACTTCTGCTGTTTTCATTGCTCTCCTCTCCTTCATCTAGTTATAAAACTGCATTTTCTGTTAAAAAGATATCCTCTGTGAAAAAAGATGATTTAGCACCTGTATAAATTCAGAAGAACAATAATATTGGCTTTTTGCACCTTTTTTATAATAAAACATATCTTGATAAATGTGTTTGAACAGAATTCAATTTCTTTAAAGAAATGTTGAAATTATCTTGTATTGATTTCTGTGATTGCAGAATATGTATGCAGTGCTGTAGCTATTCATTTGTTACTGAACAGATTTGAGGTCTGGCATTTGGAAGGCTGAAAGTTATCTTACAAGGCAGATGAAGCCATTCCTGTAAAATAAATAAATGCTGGAATCAAAGCAATGGACAAATAAGCTGAGGAGAAAGGTATCTATTATTTGATGCATAGGCACAGATAGAGACCCTGCTGTCACAGATCCCCCTGGTGCACCTGCATAGAGTCAGACCCTAACCAAGGGCTTGGAGAGTTCAAAATCAGACAAAATCAGCAGCTCTTAAAAAGTATGCATGGGAAGGATTATACAATTTGGGGGATGCAACTGGTGCCCAGAGAGATGAAATGATTTTACCATGATTTACACAAAGGGATTTTAAGGACAAAGTCTTAATCTGCATCTCCCACAACATTCGTTTTGAGAGTAATGTTCTAGAGGAGCCATTCTACCAGGTTACATTGGCTTTAGAGGTATTTAGAAGTGTAAATACAGCATTAAAATTGTGACATTAATTATATGTGCTTTTTTTTCTCCTTTTGTAAAAATGTTATTTTATGAGAATAATTTGCTAAATAGGGAATAAGAAATCTGTGCTATTTTACTCCTTATTATGGAATCATGGAATTTTTTGTGTTAGAATGGACCTTAAAAATCACCTCACTCCAATTATGGAGTGGAATTCCAATGGAATGGAGTGGAATTCCAACAAAGGGACTCCTTCCACTGTCCCAGGCTGCTCCAAGCGCCAGTGTCCAGCCTGGCTTTGGACACTGCCAGGGATCCAGGGGCAGCCCCAGCTGCTATGGGCACCCTGGGCCAGGGCCTGCCCATCCTCCTAGGGTACAATTCCTGCCCAATATCCCATCCCGCCCTGCCCTCTGGCAGTGGAAGCCATTCCCTGGGTCCTGTCCCTCCATCCCTTGCCAACTGTCTCTCTCCATCTTTCCTGCAGCTCCTTCAGGCCCTGCAAGGCCACAGTGAGGTCACCCCAAAGCTTCTCCTCTCCAGGCTGAACAATTCCAGCTCTCCCAGCTTTTCCTCCCAGCAGAGCTGCTCCATCCCTCTGTTCATCCTGGTGCTTCCTCTGGGCTCTCTCCAGCAGCTTTGGGTCCCTGCTGTGCTGGTCCCAGGGCTGGGGCAGTTCTGCAGGTGGGGGCTCACCTGAGGGGCAGAAGGGCAGAATCCCCTCCCCTGCTGCCCACGCTGGGCTTAGCCCAGGGCAGGGGGGTATGGGATCCCAGTGCACATGGTTGGGGCACATTGAGTTTTTGGGTTTTGTTGTTGAGGCTACTCCTACTAAAGGCTGTGCTGTCCCAGCCCCCAAACTGTGTCTGATTTTGAGTGAAGCTAATGCTGAATTTCCTCAAAAGCCATATCCTGAATCTCCTGAATGTCATAACCCATCCCTGACACTTTGGCTCCAGCTCTTCACCCAGTGGTAGGTGAAGATGAAGGTGGTAGGTGAAGTGCAGCTTTGGTACTTGTGCCTGGATGCCAAAAGCAATAGGCATCTAGGCACAAGTGAATATTTGTGCTACTTTTAAGTTGTGAACCTGATTGTTACTCCTTTTGCCCACTTTGTGCTAGTGAAACTCAAATATAACTTTTTACAAAAACCTTTTTGTAAAAGAATCTGAGAGTTCCAATGCACTTGGAAGCCCAGGAAGGAGTTCAAAGTTCTTCCCCTAATCCAGAAATTACTTCTGAATTCCTCAAATTCACAAGGACTACATTCATTTTACAAGAAAAGTGAGATTTGAGATAGATCCCTATTTCAGTCATCTTTCATTTAAACATTTCATTCGGCTGCTTTCCTGTCCAGACTCTTACTGGTAATGCAAGTGAGAAGGAAAATGATTGACACATACTTGAGAAAATATAGCAACTGCTATTTAACCAGCACCTAATACTGAAACAAAAGTACAGCTACAGTGCAGTGCTTCTATGAGGAGGTGATGTATTAAGAATCTGTCAATATCTTTATCTCCAAGCAAAACTGAAGCCCATGTACATGAAATAACCTTCCCAAGGTCACCCTACACAGCAAAGAGGAGAAAACAGAAGTAGTTTCTCAATCTATTCTCTCTTCCTATCCCATCAGACACCCCAGGTAATTGTATTTGGTTTTGTATTCTCTGAATTAACTATTTCTTCACAACAATTTAGCAGTCATGGTCTTCACTGCATGTGTTTTATAGTGGAAAAAAGTTTCAAACTCATGCAATAGCCCAGCACAATATTTCTGATGGGCACAGACAGGTATGAAATGAACTTGTTACCTCAGAATTCATGTGCCCACTAGGGGACACTGAGATGTTACGCTTTTGTTCAAATGAAAGATTTCAAAAGCAATGATGTAAAATCCTCTTGTTCTCACTCTAAAATGCAGTAAAAATTATGCATATCTAATTTCTAATCTGTGCAGGGTGATGTACAATATGTTTTAAAAATTGTGATGAGTGGCGAGCTCCAGGGCATGAATGCCAGATCTAGGTAGTTCAAACCGGTCCATGATGTTACAGATTTTGAATTGCAAGGGTAATGGATCATATTTTTTGAATTTCCCACTCATTAAAATGGTGTCAGAATGATGGATTAATCAGTGGACATTTTCTGTCCTTGCTATAATCTTTGTCAAAGGAATGAGGTATTGTAATTATAATGCCTTTTGTATCATATGAATTATGAGGGCAGCCTTCAGAACTTTTACGTCCTTAAAAGCAGCTTTTTTCCATGGTGATTACGTAACCTCGTATTTTACCCCTCTTTCAAGTGAGCAACAGCAAATAAAACATTTGAATAAAGGCATCAGCTGAGTTTGGCATGATAAAATAATATGGAGGAGAGTAGGTTAATGGTGTGTAGTCTATGTAAAAAAGCCTTATGTACTTTCCATTAGTATTTTGCATTTCACAGATAGATGGCTGCTGGTTTTTCCCCTAGTTGACTTTCCTAGGAAAGAGCCTGTAATTTATGTAGCCAGGCTGCGACTTGAGCTGCGCCTTAAAACAGGGAAGGAGAAGCCCTCCTGTTCCTCAGGGAGTTTCTGTTGCATTTTACTCCCTTCCTTGGCAAGTTCTAAACATGGGGCTGGAGATAGGATTGTTTTCCCCACATGCGGCACAACTGATGACAGAGCCTACATTATTATGTCAGACTGAGTTTAAGTTTTCTTTTTGCAAAATATTGTGTCAAATTCAGAGAAAAAAACAATTCTGAGCAACACTGACAAAAAGGATGGACAAAATCAGGTACAAATTTACAAGAATCATCATTTCATTGCTTTGTATATTTCACCCTTTCAAAATGTATTAAGTGCCCACTTTTCCCAACTTCCTTATTTCAGTCTGGCTTTGTTTCCCTTTGTTTCTTCTCTACTATTCCAGACATTGCTCTTTCTTTGGGATGTTTGACAATTTTTAACAATTCCATATCTGTTGAGCTCAGTTGATCTATCAGTGTCATTATTTATAACCAGTACATGACCAGAAGCCAGAAACTGTCATCTTAAGTTCTGAGCACACCTCCTCTGTAAAATAAAGAATTTGGTGCTGTTTTCAATTTTAAAAATTATTCACAGAGGTCTTGCACATATCCCTTGCACCTAAAGGGAGAGATACCTCCTCATTTGTTTATATCTTTAAGAAAGCCACAAGAAATGGTCAAAGTGCAGACAAAAAGTTCAGGTGATTCTTTTATCTTTCTGGTTATCATGTGTTTCTTAGTCTTTTGAAGGCTATAATCAAAATTTAAAGAGTAATTAAGACTTAAGGACCCATATGCCTGTTACTCTGAAGGTGGCTGTGGTGAAAGAAGGGAGCAGGTGAAGTTGGCTGTGATAATTCCTAGAAGCCTGAAACAGCCCAGGTTGGATGTTTGGGATGGACATTGAAAAATCGCTGTGTTCAGACTTTCATGGGAAAAGGAGTTTATCCATCCCATCCCATCCCATCCCATCCCATCCCATCCCATCTTTACAACATCCAGTGGTGGGAACCCTGGGGACGTTGTTCCAGGGAATGGTTGTTTCACTCTAAAAATTGTCCTTTTTATATCAAGATGAAAGATAAGACATTTTTTCCGTAAGTTAAGAAACACCTTTCTTGTTTTTACACTATTTTTGAAGCTACATAAAATAACAGGGAAATGCAGAAGGAAATGCACAGGGAAATGCAGAAAACAGCATTTGCTTAGTGTTTTTTTGCTTTATATTCATAAGCAGAGTATTATGTATACACTCATTTTCTCAACAATGACTTTCATGAATTTTCTGGAAGTTGAAAAAAAAAAGATGAGTTTATGTGTGATACCTTATAGGGATTATTCTTTTTCTAATGATACCACTTGAAAAATGTTATTTAAAAAAAATATTCTGCTCAGCATCCAATTGTTCAAATTATTCAGCAGCATTTTTTAAAAATAGAAGCAGTGAATTAAATATTTGTCCAATTGGAAGTCAGTGATACAGATGAATAAAGTCTGAATTCTGTCACTTGTGTTTTTGAAAAGAAAGTTCTGATAAAGGTATGAACTCGAGTGTTGCAAGAAAAGAAGTGTTCAAGGGAAAGATCCCTTTATCTTGACATAAGATCTAAAGGGAGGATATATTAAGGAAAATTGGCATGCCGGTGACTATACGCCAAGCATGCACATCATATATCCATGAAAGTCTGAAAACTTCTTACTAGATGCTGCTCTGTTTTTTTGCTTAGTCACAGGAGTTGAAGCTTCATCTTTGTTTTTCACTTCTTACGTCAATTCTAGGTACCTCTAATTGGTACCTAGAATCTGGTTCTAAATCTGGGATGCACCTGATTGACCTCAGTCCTTGGTCCTGCAGGAAATGCACTTCTTTTCTTCCAGAGGGAGCTGCAGGAAAGATGGAGAGAGACAGTTGGCAAGGGATGGAGGGACAGGACCCAGGGAATGGCTCCCACTGCCAGAGGGCAGGGCGGGATGGGATATTGGGCAGGAATTGTACCCTAGGAGGATGGGCAGGCCCTGGCCCAGGGTGCCCATAGCAGCTGGGGCTGCCCCTGGATCCTTGGCAGTGTCCAAAGCCAGGCTGGACATTGGGGCTTGGAGCAGCCTGGGACAGTGGAAGGTGTCCCTAACCATGGCTGAGGGGGGACGGGATGGGGTTTAAGGTCCCTTCCAACCCAAATAATTCCATGATTCTCTGATTGTCTTAGCTTGGAAGACAGGTGTCTGCTGGGGAAAAACAAGAGCTTCTCTGGGAATGAAGAATGCAAAACTTCCTCCCTCCAAATTGTTATAATTTTGAAATTAAAGGTCTCTCAAGCAAAGATGTGAGGATAGGAATAACAGTTCTTTACTACTGCATATAACAAGATAAACAAAATAACAACAATAACTATGGTGTTAACAACAAAAGAGAATCAGGGCGCAGTGAGTCTTTTCAGCCACAGGCACTTTCCCCTTTGGTGCAGTTACAGTCACAGGCAGCCAGAGTGAGTAAAAAGCCCCAGGTGCTGGCTGAGATGATTGAGAAGGTCAGCGGTGATTGCTGGAGCTGTGGAAAGGTCCCGGCAGCAGACAGGGGGTGCGGGACATGGCGTGGGGAAACCCAGAACAGGAGCAAAGGAACAGCAGGCGTGGGCACCGCGGCAGCGCAGCTCCCAGCAGGGCAGGGAGAGAGAGGGATCCGAATTCCCAGGGCACACATGAACAGATGGTGGTGGGTCACACTGAGCTGGGCTCCAGTGGTGCCGGTGAAACCTCCCTGCAGTGAAAAACCAACAGCCTCCTGGCTCCTTTCAAGAGAGCAGCTCCCCCAGAGAGAAGCGAAGTCCTGGGATGCCACCCTCTCTCCTCGCTTTGGCCACCTCCTTTGTCTTTCCTGAGTACCCATAAGTACCCAGTAATTAGTTCCCTAGAAATGTATATGAGAAAATTCTGTAAGAAAGAAACCCAACCGTGACATTATCCACCCCAAATTCTTTCCCATACCAACATGTTACAGCCAATTTAAACCTTTAAATTATATACATACATGTAGATATTAAATACCTTAATTATTTAAGTATATACATACAGATGCAGATACAGGCACAGTGTCATGAGTAGTTCACCTTAAAACCAAGTCCCCCTGAGGTATGCATCGGGTCTCTCCATCCCTTTGCATCACCCACCAGGTGCAGCCTGAGTGGCCCCTGAGCAAAGACAACTCTATGGATGGGGTTGTCTTTGCTGAAGGCAGAATTAACCTAGTTTTTCCTAGCATACCTCTCATGTGTACTACTGGAACTTTATCTCCATCTGATCCCAAGGGCTCAGATTAGGCAGGGCCTGCTCGGTTAGTGGAACCTCAGGTATTCACTAATCAGGTGGCCTTTGCTAAATTAATCTCCCAGTTTTTGAAGGTCCCCCCCACCAGTGCCTTCAAGGTGGTTTTAAGCAGGCCATTGCACCATTCAACTTTCCCAGCCACTGGTGCATGATAAGGAATATGGTACACCCACTCAATGCCATGTTCCCTAAGCCCAGGTGTTCATAAGGCTGTTCTTGAAATGAGCCTGTTGTCTGACTCAATCCTCTCAGGGGTACCATGCTTTTCCAGGACTTGCTTTTCCAGCCCAGGATAGTGTGAGGCACAGCTTAGGTTTCCAACCACTCAGTGGCGGCTTCCACCATGGTCAGCATGTAGTGCTTACCTTGGTGGGTTTGAGGGAGTGTGATGTAGTCAATTTGCTAGGCCTCCTTATATTTGGACCATCATCTCCCACACCAGGGGGTTTCATCCGCTTGGCTTGCTTCATTACAGCACAGGTCTCACAGTCACGGATGACCTGAGAAATACTGTCCATGGTCAGACCCACCCCTCGATCTCGTGCCCACTTATAGGTGGCATCTCTGCCCTGATGGCCTGACGTATCATGGGCCCATCGAGCTAGAAATAACTCTCCCTTGTGTTGCCAATCCAAGTCTATCTTTGACACCTCTATCTTTGCAGCCTGATCTACCTGATTGTTGTTTTGGTGTTCCTCATTAGCCTGACTCTTAGGGCCATGGGCATCTACATGGTGGACT
>WAAG01020744.1:9047-28970 GCA_013390105.1 Tichodroma muraria
CGCGGGCACCATCCCCGGCGACTTCGTGCTGTCGGTGTCCGAGAGCTCCCGCGTCTCGCACTACATCGTCAACAGCCTGGGGCCGGCGGGAGCCCGGCGGGCCGGCGGCGAGGGCCCCGGGGCCCCGGGTGAGTGACCCCCAGGGCTGGCGGCGCCTGCAGCCCCGGGCAGGGCAGCCGGGGCGGCTCCGCTGGGCGCCCGGGCGGTGTTTGCAGGCGTGGAGCGCTTTGTGGTGGAATTAAGCCGTGTTCCGGAGCTGGGGCCGCTGCCCGAGCAGAGCCGTCTGCCCGCACCTGCCGTCCTGTGCCACATGAAACTCAGCGTCCTGGAGTTGGGCATCCTGCAGCTCCAGCCTCGGACGTCTTTGTTTTCTTAGCCCCCTTAGCGATAATTCATAGATTTTCCGTGTCATCTCAGCCGCGAGATGATTCTGTGGAAGTGTCATCCCCAAAGTCTGACGAGGCAGTTTTGCATTATCAGGGAGGCTGAGTTCGAGTGGTGGGAACTCTTCAGGATGTAAAGGCAATGGTTTCTTTAAATCAGATGTGAAGTTCAGTTTCTTTCCCCTTGAAAGGAGAAGTTTGATATTATTTCTCATCAACTGAGCATGTAATAATGAAAACAACAAGTTGAAGTGTAACACTTCCAGAGCAGAAGGTGCTCATTGTGCCAGAGGGAGAAGCTCTGTGAGAAACAGCATTTTTGCTGTTTAGTCCAACTAAACCCCAGCAGTGCAGAACCCTTGGATGTGTCAGAACGTGCAGTCCAAAGGCACTGGTGTCCCTGCTGTATTTTTAGTACCTTTCTGTATTAATAGTATGAAAATAAGTTGAAGCATTTATATATTCGTGTCTAATGTGGGAATTAGTGAAGTTGGTGCTGGAACTGCTCTAGTTTGGATATTAATTCTTGCAAAATGATGTGGATGTGTGGTTGGCATCTCAGCAAGGAGCCACTAGGTAATTTTTAATTATAGTAAACCTGTGTAATAAGAGATTTGGTGAACTTATTTGGCAGAAAGTAGACAGAGACACTCTGGTGTAGGTCTATGCATGGAATAAGAGACCAATATTGGAAAGATGTAACAAGATTTGTTTTATTTTTCAGTCTCTGCACAGAGCGGTTGACTAAGGAGATAATGAGAGAAACCAAAATTAGTACAGTAGGTTTGCACTGTCCTACAGGGGAAGCATTTCAGATTGGAAAAAGGGGGAAAGTCTAAACTCATCCTGTTTATCCCAGGAACCTCCTGGAGCTGCACAGTTCACTCAAGTTACAGAGCTCCACAGGTAGAAGTTAAAAGGTGGCTGAATTCAGCTGGAAGTGAAAGCTATTGCTGCTGAGGGGGGTCAGAATGTGGTGGGTTCCCCGTTGTTTCACGTGTGTGCAGACAGAGGTTTGGTGCTGTAATTGCTGACAAGGATGGCTGGTGCTGTGTAGAGCAGAATCAGTCACCAGGATGGTTTGTCGTGGATCCAACTTAATTGGATTTTAAAGACTGTAAAAAACACTGGGTCATGAGTGTCTGTCGCTTCTGGGCAGTTTTTTGGGGAGCAACTCATCTCTGGAATAACAGTGGCATCACTTCAGAGGAGCCATCCTGATGTTTTTCTTGTGGTTACATCCTAAGCTCAGTAACATTTTGTGGCATTCTGTGGGCTGGCTTTGGTTAAAATCCTGAAGTACCTTGTAATTCTCTTCTACTTTAAAAGAGTAGCTGTGTAAGCTGGTGGCACAGTAGGCTTAATATATCTGAACAAGTATAATTATGTTTTGGTTGGTTTCCTTTTTATTTGTCCCCTGGATATTCTGGGGAGGGGTGATGCATCACTCCTGCACTAGAGACGCTCCCACACTGATTTTATTAATTTTAATTAAATCATGCCTCCATGCTGATACTGCTATCTTCACACTCCAACCAAAGAAGGTGCTGGGGAGGTGTATATTAAATTATACTTCAAGTGTAATTAAGGTGCTCTTTCAGAAAAAAAATAAGTGGGAGGTTGTTCTGCAGTGGAAGGGAGGTGAAAACATTAGTAGAAGATTGAAGATGATTTTGTGTTTGGGTAGGAAGCTTATGCAGTAAAAAGAGTAAAATGTTTGCAAGTTGTCCTGCTTGTTTATTGTGGCCAAATTAAAACATTAGGAAAAACAAAATCATTATATTTTAGCATGGTACAATTTTTTTAGCAGTTTATTGTTTGGCAGATGCACAGGTCTCTCTGGGATATTTGCCTGTTCCAGGTTGGGTTCTTGGGTTGGTTTTTGTTGGGCTCAGTGTTTGTGAAATTCCTGGCTGCTCTCAGGGATAGGGAAGCCTCAGCACAGAATGAATGAGATGAGGAGCTTTGGCTTCCCTAAAAATCACAATGTCACAAAAACATGATACTTTCTTTGATTTCTAGAGTATAAAGTAAACTTGCAAACTCTTTGTTAAATTGACCTTTTGACTGATGCTGCAGTTTCTAACTTCTTGCAGGTGATATGTCAGCATAACATAGAAAAAAGAATTGAAAAGAATTTTCTATGTCTTCCTGGAATGTTTTAAGGAGTTAAAAAAAATGGGTAAATCACTGAATTATGGGAAAGAAAAACATTCTGTTTTCAATGGAAGTTTGTGGAAATTTGGATCATTTGTGATGAAGTATCACAGTTACTGCTAAAAAAATCCCAAACAAGACAAAGTGCTCCATGCAGGCATTAGCAGGGTGATGGACAGCAGAGGAAGTATTAAATATATCATGTGTTTGCAATTTGACATGGGGACTTTGGGGTGAAAATGTGTGATATGCACTAAAAAGTGCCTGGTATACCTAAAGACAGAAATGCTCTCTGTTGAGAGTGCAGCATTATAAAGACAGAAGCCTTATAATGATATTGAATTTGTCTGTCTGAAGTAGGCAAATATGACAGGTAAAATGCAGAAACTAATGTTTTCACCATTTATGAGTTTTAAGAACATGTTTCTGAATTTAATGCTTCTAAATGGCTTCCATTGTCACTGAACTTCCTGGAGTGATAGAATCCTTACAGGATGATACCCACACTCAGCTCTGGATGAAGTGGCTTTAGGGATGTGTGAGCAGAGTAGTTTTAACTCTGATGCTTGTTTTTTTGTCGGTTTTTTTTCCATTTTTATATTGAGATCAAAATATATTTAAATGCAAACTAATTGCAGCTTTAAAAAGTGCCTGTATTACACATCTGCTCTTTTCCTCTTATGACCTACAGAAATGAGTCTGTAACTCCGGAGTGAATGTTTTCCTGGTGTGCTCAGAGGTCTTTAACTCAATAGAATTTTATGTTTTTATAGGGTGTTCATTCATGGGATTTATTTGTTCTGCTCAGTATGAGTAGGAAGGTACTTGAGAACAAGGAATAAGGTGTCCTTGTGGGGGTGGGGGAAGCACAAGGCTGGAATGTGGTGCCTTCAGAGCCCAGTTCCCATATGCTCCAGGAGGAAGTGGCTTACATCACTGAGGTATCTTACTGGTGCCCTGTGTGATAAGAACAGCTTTTCTGGCCCTAGACAAACTCTGAATTGGGAAAGGGAGCCACCCTTAGAGAATAAAACTAGTTGCAAAAGTAAAGAGCTATATTTCTGTGAAGGAAAAGCTTTCCAAAGCTTGTGAATAAAGAGAAAACTCCCTATTGACGCTAACAATTGGACTGAAGAGAGAAACGCAAACCCCGTGAGATGTCTGAGAAAGTGAGAAGGTGCTCTGTGGTTTCACCAGCTGCACAATCAGTAGAATATTGTGTGGTTTATAGCTCTAATTCCCCAGTATCTGTACAATATTTAAAACATATACGAGCCCTTTTTCCCAGACTGACACAAAGGCAGCACAGTGACCGAGGGTTGTGGCAGGAGGGAATGTGCATCATAAACAGAGAACTCATATGAGCCAGGTTTGAAACTTTCTTCAGTTGTGGAACCCTTTGGATTTTAACTCTTTCCTCACCTTTCGGAGAGCAGGGGTTTTGTGGTATCCTGAGATGGCTGGAGTTAGTGGAAATGGACTAAGGAAGACGGAGGATACTCAGCCCTTTGTGCTTCTCATTCAAAAAGTTAATCTTGCTCAGCTGAGTAGTGCTGGTGGTGGAGGTATGCCCTGAGCAGCTCTTCAGCTGTGCCAGGCTGCAGAAAGAATTTCCAGTACTCAAGTGTCCCAGCTTTCACAGGAAGTGACTAAAGTTCCTCCAGGAACTGGACTCACCTTTCCCTGCTTGTGCTCTTCCTGGGAGCCCTCAGAAGAGGTGCACGCTGTGCTGCTCAGACTTGTGCCTTCAAGAGAAACACCAGGATCATGAAGGAAAGCTGCTCTTATTCCCAAAAAAAACCCACTCACCTTATTGCTGTAACTTTTTCTTGTGTTAGATCTTGCCTGAATTATTCCATTGGCCTGCAGGTATGAACAGTGTTGCAGTTCATCAAGAGGCTGAGGAATTCCTCTGAGCCTGAAATCTGTTAATTTTTGAATTTCATTATTCCAGGGAATGACAAAACTTGGGAGCCTGTAGGGAGTGGAATAATTTCTCCACTGCATGTGAGCATCACTTAGTTCATTGTAGCTGAACAAGAGGATCTACAAAAGACTTGAACTGATGGGAAGTTTTCCACTTGCTTGGGAAGGTGGAGTTGTATTTTATTTCCGATCTGCATTTTACCAGCTGTGACTTTGAACTGTGTTGTCCTTTTTATGCCTGTTTTAGCTAAATTTTAGGAGTCCTCTGTTTAAGTTCTCCAGACAATTATGAGGTTGCTGCCTTTACATTAATTGACGATTAATTTAGATTAAGTTTGTAGATTTCTTGTTGTAGAGCTTCTCCGATTTCTGTAGCTGCCTTATTTTTTTTTTTAATAAGAAAAGCATCAGAAGTGCATGTGATTTTCTGACAGTGTGGTCTTTGTGAGGGTATCATCTCTCCTTTCTGATGCTTTTCTCTCTGTCCCTTCAAGGAGTGCACTGATCTTTCTGATCCCGGAATTTGGAGGGTCTGTATCCTCTGGCTGTTTTTCAGCTGTGCAAAACACCTCTTAGGATCTGATTTTCCAGGCTACAGTACAGTGATTTCTGTCACTTCTTCCCTGTACATAATGTTCCAGAGGACTTTTCTTCTTAAAGTCCAACTAGTATTCAGGTGCATTTGGCAGGTCCCTCAGTTGTGCATTAATTCAAGAGGGTGAACCTGTTCCAAAGGAAATAAGAAAAGACACTCCAAAACGCCTTGTTCATCCTGGTGAAGATTGAAGATTGACCAAGCTGATGAATGTTACTGATGAGATGCTCATTCCCTGTGACCTTTGAAGTTTTTTCTGTGAATCCCTGCATTGCTGAGACAGAGCTCAGCCCCCTGGCTGAGTCAGCTTGTAGCAGGTTTCACTGAGGTAAATTGGTGTTTCAGGCTGTCTGTTTCTGTCATGTGAAATAAGTTCCATGTCAGTGAATTTCCCTGAGATTGTCTTCTCCATATGGCTTCAAAGAACTTTGCTGCCCTGCTCTTTAAGTTCCTGTGACTTTCCACTCAAATGTCAAGCCTTGGTCCTTAAAGGTGCACAGCTAAAATAGTGCCAGATATTTGCTCATGTTTCTGTCACCAGGTTGGTCTGAAACCTGATGTATTTCCCACTTGGTTTCCCACTTCTAACTCTAGAGGAAGTGCAGCATTCCCAGATCCCGTTTTACACCGAGCTGTTCTGAAGTGGGGTAGGCATGCTGCTTATCCAGCCAGAATTCATCTCCTGTGAGCCCACAGAGCTGACAATGCCACTGAGATGAAATTCCAGAGTTCTGGCCAAGCCTAGAGCTGTAAGTTACATCTCAGCAACAGAAGTTCAGGGGGTTTTGCATCCTTTCAGCACTACACTTTGAGAGAATATGATGGACTCTTAATTCTCCTCCCATGCAGGGCACACCTTTCTCAGTGATACTTACATTAACTTCCTTTATCTCTTGGTGATGCCAGTTTGCAGGGTTTTTTTGGCATTTTTTCAAGGCTATTGCTTTTGGATTTTGGCTCACTGTGTATTCATTTCTTTTGAGAGCTTTTCAGGGGTGTTAAAGCATGCAAACGTGCATTTTCCAATGACTTAGTTCTGCTCCTTCGAATTTCCTTTAACCAGCTCCACCAATGCTCCTGTTCCTTCAGGATATTTCAGAACTCATTTCTCGGCTGTTTGTCTGTGTTGATCTTATTGAATCTGCCCTTTTCTCTGTTAGAACTCCTTTCTGCTCTCCTGAAAGAACTTGTTGTAACATTAGCTTTCCATGCTGACAGTGCTACTTTGCAGGGAGTTTTGGATCAGTGACAGCTTGAAGGATTCTGCTAGCTTTGTACTCCAGAGCTAAGGCTTGGGACTGTTAGATATTCCCTGCAGAGAAAACAGACTTGCAAAGTAAGCATCTCTTTCTTGCTAAAAGAGTTACTCATTAAAGTATAAATCTTTTCATCTGTACTCCCTTCCCCCAGCCTTCCCCATTTCTTCCCACAACTGATTGCAAGGGGCATGGTGGAAATAGAACATCATCTGTGTGTTTTTCCCCAGCTGAGCCTGAAGAACATAACATGGGGAAAAAAAAAAAAAAAAGCACAGCACACAGATTGGAAATGGAAATGGATATTCTGCACTTTGATGCTTGTAATGGCTTGGATGTGAACATCGTCTGTATTCCAGTGTATTTGAGGTTTGGATTTATAGCTTAGGCTCCATCTGACAAATGTGGCAAAGAAGCTACAAGACTTGAGATTTAAAGGCTGAGTCATACCTGTTATGAAAATACGTTGTTGCTTTGCATTGCATAGAATGGAGATAATTTTCTTTACTGGTACTTTTTGTCAAAATGAAAAATAACTTCATTTGCTCATTGACATCACTACTTTGCTGCTGTGCAAAGCAGCTTTCTGTAGTGTCCATGCCTTTAACACAAGATGTTACAACAGGTAAATAACCATTTATTGCGGTGGTGTTCTTTGGAAATAGATCTGAACAGCAGAAGAGTTTAAAAAAATAATTTATTTGAAATGGTACCAAAACTTACTTCCTAGATTTAGAGTATAAATCAGGAGAATTGTACAGGCTCCTGAGAAACCCTGATGTACTGAACATTTTCATCTGTTGGGTCCATATAACATTGAAAGAAACAAAGATATTTTTATCCTAATTTGGGAAGTTTGGCGGTGCCAAAGAATTTCTCTTTTCCTTCCTTGACAAAATCTTTTAAAAAACCTGTACTCATGATCACGATAGCGCTGCCTTTGACTGAAAATGCTCAGAAAGGCTGAATATGATGTCAAGGTGATCAAATTTGGTGTTGAAATACTTAAATTTAAACGTATTTGTCTTCTCGGACGTTTGATTTACAGTTTTAATGCTCTCTTTGACATGTTGCCTTCTCTTTCCAGGGTCGAATCCCACCAGATTTCGAATAGGTGACCAAGAGTTTGATTCTTTGCCATCTTTACTGGAATTCTACAAAATACACTATTTGGACACTACAACCTTGATAGAACCCGTTTCACGCTCGAGGCAGAATAGCGGGGTCATCCTCAGGCAGGAGGAGGCCGAGTATGTGCGAGCTCTCTTTGACTTTAATGGCAATGATGAGGAAGACCTCCCCTTTAAGAAAGGAGACATACTGAGAATCCGGGATAAGCCTGAAGAGCAGTGGTGGAACGCAGAAGACAGCGAAGGGAAGAGGGGAATGATACCCGTTCCTTACGTCGAGAAGTATAGACCTTCCTCTGCTTCAGTCCCCACTCTGATTGGAGGTAACCAGGATAGTTCCCACCCACAACCACTGGGTGGGCCGGAGCCAGGGCCCTATGCCCAGCCCAGCATCAACACTCCGCTCCCTAACCTTCAGAATGGCCCTATTTATGCCCGGGTTATCCAGAAGCGAGTCCCTAATGCCTACGACAAGACAGCCTTGGCTTTGGAGGTACATAATGGGCAAAACTTAGAAGGAAGAGATCTGTTCAAGGGATTTCCCTTTCGCTCACGTGGTAGTTTTGGAGGAATGAGAAAGGGAAAAGCTTTGTAATACTGGTTTTACGTCGTGATTAATAAGTTATGGATAAAATGAGTGACTCGAGTCACTTGTAAATTAGATTATTGTTGATTATTGTTAGGTTACTGAACCAGTATTGTGTCTTTTGTCAACCATCACTAACATAAGTGTTTCCCCATCCATGTTTTCAGTTCTGAAATGTTTATTTTGGGGGGGAGGGAGAGGGAGCAGCTCATAAATTGTGTGTTTGAACCTGTGTTTGCTGTTGTGTGCCTCACCACAATCTGTACAAGGTGTGCTGGGTTGGTTGTTGGTTTGTGTTGTGTTGGGTATTTTTTTGTCCCCAATGTGTCAGCAGTTTTAAAGCAATCAGTGGAAACATTGATACACTTGGAAATTCCTGGTCTGAGATGATGATCACACATAGAATTTAATTGTAACATCACCTCAAGCAGATTACTTAGGTTTAGGTTTGAGGTAGGATTTGATGGTAGATACACCACAATTTGTTAGGTCTGGTATAAAGCAGTGATTGGCGGAGTAGGGTTTGCAGTAAAGCACTGAGTTTTCCCCAGGTTGATTCACCTCCTGACAGGATCAAGAAATTGCACAGGCCCTTTTTGATTTGTCTTTTTTCCTCTTAAAAAGGTGACTGGAGTGCTCTATCTCTCCACATCAGATAGTTCTCCCCCACCTTACATTTGAGGAAATTTAGCCTAAGGTATTCCCTGTGGCAGACCTTTGCCTTAGGATATGTAAATTGTATCCTTTAATCTAGGCCTTCTTTGAGCTAGAGGCTCTGGAATTTCCTGATACCTAATTGACTTCCTGTTTATATAACATTTGAAGTACTTGGGGAAAAAACAGTTTCTGTGCTGAGTCAGAGCATCTCCTCTCCACTCTCAAATACTTTGTGTAATGGTGCATAGCACAAAAGGCACTCCAGGACTTCAGTGATCTGGCAGCTGTAGGTGTGTGTCTGGTACAGAGCTGGGAGATGCAGCACATGCTGCAGATGGATAACTGATGTACAGCCTGGCAGATGTGAAGTCTCTCCCATGTAGGTAGTAAATATGCTCTTGAGTTGCTACACATTCTGTTATAGGTCTAAATATTTTTGGGTTGAGAAGCAGGTATAGAAATTTATGTGAAATCACCAGATTTTGGGGAAATGTGAGGATTTTTACCCTTCAAACTCTCATAAAGGCTAAAATGCTGTCTCTTTCCTTCTTTTTCTCACCCTTTCCACCCAATTACCTCCTAAAGATATACTCCCAGGAATATTACCTGGGAACATTCCTGAGTGCAGGCTGTTGTAATTACCAGATACTAGATTGGTTTTGAGCCTCTGGATACTGTTGTGCTAGCAAAACCTTTTGGTTTTCTTTCTGAATTTTGCATTCTTTTAAGACTTAACTTCACATTTCATTCCACTGAAGAACCCCACACTGCTGCCCAGTGCAGGATTTGGGAGCAAGGAGTGAAATAGGGATAGTGAGGAAATGCTGCTAATCCAGGCCATAAGCAACTTAGAGTGAAAGGAAATGCTTTCCACGCTGGAGAGCAGCTTGTGAGTGCCAGGGCTGATCTTTGGTTAGTTCAATCCTCTTCACCCAAACTCACATGATCTGGCAAGAGTGCTGTGCTGTAGGAAGAGCAGTTTTGTGGGTAACACCTCTCTTTTCTGAGCTACCTTACGTCTCTAGTGTCTTTTACTAACTGATGGGAAAGGCTGAGTAGCTGAAGTGTTTGGGAGGGGCAGCTGAGAAGTGTCAGCTCAGCTTAGCTGTGTGACCACAGGAGATTTCTGGTGTCCAGGAAGGGCCTTTGTGGGCCTCTTAAAACCACTTAAATATTTATCAGTTGACACCTCGGTTAGGGTGTGATATTCCTGTCTTGCTCTCCATTTAAGGAATGCAATGGCTGTGGTGGTTCTTTATTCTGTGTGTAATATTGCAAACATTTAGTTTTAAAAAGTGAGCCATTTATCACGGCTTCTAGTGGCCTTCAAAGCTTTGCAGCTTTTATCACTTCCAATCACAATGTTACTGAGTTGCTTTCAGTGTCTGTACAGGAAAAAAAGCAATATGCCCTCCATTTTCTCCCAAGTTTTTCTCCATCCTGTCTATCAAAGTGCTGTTTCTTGTTGTCTCTTTTTTCCACATTCCCTTTCACTTCATGGTGTTCCTTCTCTGTTTATTTAGAGATCTCTTTCTTAGATAAGTTAGAAGAGAGCATTATGTAAATCTTATAAGACCATTTTTGCCCAGACCTCTTTATAAACATAGCAAGTGAGATTCTTTCCAAATGAAAACTCTTATCCTTAAATCTGGCAATATTCATGGGAGGGGGTGGATCCCACTGTTTCTCTTAGAAAAATAGATTCTTAACATCAAACAGTTTTTGCCCGAACTGCAAACAGAATATCTGTGCTGTTCTGTTATTTTAAGCCTGACATGCTTTTGAAGAGTTCAAGGAAGGAGGATCAGAGCAGGTGATGTTCTAATAAAGTCTGTGCTCTATTATGGAAAAAAGATTCAGCAGAAGTTAACATTTATTTCTCATGTAACTGGACCTATGCAAGGAGTTTTCAGTCTATTTTAAGAGAAAATAGAGGAGAAAAAGGGAAGATCTGTGTGGTGAATGACTCTGAGATCGATCGATTTATTTTTTTTCTTTGTAACAGTAGCAGAACTCTGCCACCTTGACCTCACCAAAGAGGAGTACTTGGAATAAAACCACAGCATACAGAAGTCTTCACTTGAACCTTCAGTTTTGCTTTGAAGCATATGGGGTATATTTAGTTTTAAAACTTCTGATGAAGACTGAGACAAACGTGGCTTTCTAGCAGGGTACAGTGTTGTTCCTGAGGTGCTGTGCTTGGTGGGATGATGCACTGTGGACTAATAAATCAATGCTCAAAGTGAGGAGAATTCAGAGACAACATCCACTCCTAGCCTAAAGGTTTTAAAACTTCAGCTCTTGTAATAATAAGGAATTTTTGGAAAGGTTCTCTGTGTTGTCTTCAGGAGAGTGGTTGAACTATAGCTTACTAGGCAGAGGTTTGAAGCAGATCTAGAAAGATCTTTCAATTAGTCACATCTAATGGAGTCATTTTATGAAGGCAGCATTGTGAAATGGTCCATGCTTGCTTAAAGTTAGTCCTGCTTTGGTAGATGTAGAGATACATAGAAATATATATAAGAATGAATGAGAAGGTTTATATATGTAAGTAAAATGGGAATGAAAAATTTTATCAGTGTGTCTGCTAAATGAAATTACTGTACTGGCAAAAAAGGAATATTTAATCTCAGAGGTCTCTCCTCATTTAACAATTACTGAAATGCAGCTTTCAAGTGTAGCTCTGTATAGTAGGGGGAATTCATAACTGAGTGTCCCTTGGCTGCAGTGACCCTGAAACACCCCTGGAAACCAAAAACCAGCTACAAGATGCTCTGGGAGCGAGGGAGTTTCACAAGCTTCCCATACTGTAACTCAGTGTCATTGCTCTGTTGAACCCACCTTTTGCAGGTGAGTTTATTGTAGGGCATTCAAGATAAACCCTAATAAATGCTACTTTGGGGTGTGATAGCAGAGCAGAGGCCGACAGTCTTAAGACAGCAAACTTCAGTGCAAGTCGTCCTTTTCCCTTCCCAGTGGGTTGGAGGTTAAACACTGTTCTGCTGAAGGCTGATCTCTAGATTATATCCAGATCTGAAGCAGTTTAAAGTTATCTGGGACATTGTTCTGGTAATGGCTGTGATTAGCAAGTCAGATTTTCCACTTCCAGTATTGTCACATTGAATCTTATCCTTGTTAAATTATAGCTGATGTATTGTTTTGGTCAGCAGAGTATTTTTGTTGGTACAACCCCCCCAGTGGTTATTAGCAGGAGCAAAACTATACAAACTGCATGATTAAATTCCTAAAGAGCTGAAGCTTGCATTCAGTACTGGAGGGAGGCTTCCTTTTTGCCTGTAGCTAATACATAAGAGGATTTTCTTCAAAATATGATTCATTAAAATGTCTGTATTAATGACTACAAAAGGCAAAAATAAAGCTACAGCAAGAGTCCCAATGGACCTCTCATTACCAGATAAGTAATCATGAGAGGTATGGGAAGCTTAATTAAATGTCCGTGAAAGGGGTTGAATTTATGAACTGTTAAAAGCTGTTCTGGCAAAAGATTGCAAGTGATTAAAACCTGTAAAGTTAATGGAGATGGGTAACATCTGAAATTGTTTTCCTTGTTCTTTGTTAGCTGCCCACAAAGTGCAAATAATGAGGTTGTGTTTTGGGTGGATTTGGAACACAGTGATGAGCATCTGTGTAAACTATAACTATATTCAGTGCATTTCTGGGTGAAACGCAGCGAGGCCTTTGGCCACACCTTCAGAGTTTATTTACAGTATTAGTGAAAGAAAATAGAGTGTATCTATCCCAAAAGCATCCTCCATCTGTGATGTGGGAAGAATTCTAAAAACCGTTGTACGTTACTCCTAAATCAGATAATTGATAAAATTCTACAGAGGGGTAGCAATGGGTTGACAGCTTTTCAGTGGTGCATTCATTAACTCTCCAGTGGCTTTACAATGTAGATTGTGCTTCCTTGGGTTGTGTAAGTGCCACTTAAGTGCCCTTAAGTATGAAACAGAGTTGGGGACCGCTCAGACCTAGACTTGTGTCCTGATTTGAACTACCTGCACAGCCCTGGGGAAGTGCCTGCTGTGCAGTTCTGTCCCTGTGTCACAGGGGGATGATAGACGATGCCTTTGGAATTGGTGCCGACAGTTTTAGGGTGGAGATGAGAATAGGAGATGTATTCCTGGGCGAGGGGGAGAGGGCATCAGTTGTCTTTACTCTTCCCATGAGTGCTGGACTTGACAGTGCTGAGTTAATGGTTGGACTCGACTCTAAACATCTTTTCCAACCTAAACAATTCTGTGATTCAATGGGATTTATTTCTCTGAGAAAGCCATGCTGGGAAAGACTGGAATGCCATCCAGCTTTGCCTTTGGTAGTGGCTGACTGTGGATGCCCAGAGCAAGAACAGAGCGGCCTTACGGCACTTCTTCTTATACACTTGTTATAATCTGTGGAGAGAGAGAGATCCTCCACTTTCCAGAACTTGAAAAGTGGAATTCCAAAACTAAGGAGCAGTTGAGCTTGCAGATGAGCGTCCACTTGGTCCCGGTGCAAGCTTTCCTTGCTTTATGAGGCTCTGGATGGAGTCCCAGCAGTGTGCAGGCCTCTGCCAGCCCAGCAAGGCACATTTATCAGGATAGCACCTGATGGCAGGTCCCAAGAGCACTTGGAAAGATTGGTTTTGGATTGCTGGCTCTTCACTTCAGGTAGTTCTTACCTGATCTAGGTACATTTCTTTATGTACTTTCTTGGAGTGAATGGCATTGGGGGCAAGCTGGTGTCTCAGACACTCAGGACTAAAGCTGCTTTTTATAGATGTGTATCTGGTGCAGGTGGGTGACAGCACACCTTGGGAGGGGTGGCAGCTCATCCTGCCCGTGTTTCTGGATTGTAACATGTGCATTTCTTACCCCACAGGTCGGTGAGCTGGTAAAGGTCACAAAGATTAACATGAGTGGTCAGTGGGAAGGAGAATGTAATGGCAGACGTGGTCACTTTCCATTCACACACGTCCGTCTGCTGGATCAACAGAATCCTGACGAGGACTTCAGCTGAGTGTGGCTCAACAGTTGCTCTTACAGATGGGAACAATCTCAACTTGTTTTTATTGCAGATGCCATCAAGACTAAGCTCGGACCGACGCTGCAAGCGGTATTGCTTGGATAAGCATTCTGATAACCTGCAAACCCCTGGGACTCAACACCACCATTCCTTAAGCAAGGGTCATGTAATTCAGGGTACGACAGTAGATAACTCGTGTGTCCAGTGGCAGAACTAGGCCATGATTATAGGTTGTAATGCCTGCTTATGTCCACATGCACGGCGGCCTGGACCCTGCCAGCAGCAGCAGCTGGAGAAAGCAGTGCTGTAGATGTTCAGAGAACATTTATAGCTCCCTCCGGGCCCACTGCTTACGTTGCTTCTTCCTCAGGCAATGAACATCAACCGTAGACAATTCAATACCTTGATAGAAATTTCACAGATTTATCCTGGATCTCTCTCCGTGTTTTTTTCCATTCTGGGTTCTCTGTCCTGGAAAGGCTCGGCAGTGCTCTGCGTGGTCAGTTAGCTGTGCACAGCACAGGCTGATGCAGGGCCTGTTGGGGACAGCCTCATGATTTACAGATCCTTACCATTTTCATGGTAAATGACAGATCCAATCAACCTCAGAATTCTAGAAGCTTGTGGACTCTAGATTGATTTCTTCAGTACTGTTGATGCTTCAAACATAGCAGCTGATTTTAATTTAAGATTTTTATTAACACACAGTATCTCCTTTGATCCACAAATACAAGGCTTATGGAAGTGTAAACCTCCATATCAGTGCTGAAAAATATGTGCATAGCACTTTAATACGTAGCTTTAAAGCAGTGTTTGATTCACTAAATATACTAAAATATTGACACTGCTTTCCAATAAAATTAAATTGTGTAGGGCTAGTTTAATATCTCTAGAATTCTTCAATATTGTACAATACTGTTACAGTACAAATCAGTGTCAAACACGGTGAACTGACAAATGACAAACCAAATATTAGTTTTCCTTTAAAGACACTCTGGGGACTCTTCTAGTTTAATTCCCATCTGTAAAATATTTGATAGTGAATTCATGAGGATTTTATTTTTAATAAACTAATGGAAAATAATTGTGTGCTGGATTGATTCTCAAAAGGCATAATAGAGTAAATATGGATTCCTAGCTCATGATGAAAATCAGTGCATTGAGTAGGCAGTATTAAGCACTGCTTGATGGTTGTTTTTTAGTCTGTTCTTCTAATTATCTGGTTTTCTCTAATATAAATCAGAATGGATTTAGTAAGTTTTGTAAACTGAAATTAAACACTGAAGTAACTTTCCCTTGCCTGTACCCTGGGTTGTTTTCCAAGCACAGCACTCTGGTGACCAAACTAAATTTTGTAACTTTGACCACAGTATAATCCATGCAGAAGGGTTTTTCTAAATAGTATCAAACTGAAACTGTTGGGTTTTGGTGGCTTCAAACCCGTGTGCCCCCAATGGCTCATGGGTTGGACGTGCTGCAAAGGCCTTTGCTGCAAGGCACCGACCCTACAACAATACTGGTAACACTTTACCTCAGAACTCTGTAACATGCTGGAAATTATATTATTTCTGTTCTATTTAAGTACTAGTTGTTTTAATTCAAAACTAATCCATCAGCAAGTCTGAGTAATGTTCAGGTTATGGGCACTCATTAATTCTGTGGACTAAGGTTAATCACGCTTGTCCATCACCAGTCTCATGAGCACTACTGAGGATTATTACCAAAAACTGACAGCAGGGACAGTGGGTAGGAATGGAAACAAGGAATTGCAGCTCTGTTCTACCTTGGATTGCTCTTCTGGTTAGGGTGACGTGCCAGTTATTGGGGAAGCTCTTCTAGCTTAGTACAAAATTTACTTTGAGGGGAAAAAATTGAGAAACTAGGTTCTGTAACTCATCAGGTTCTTTAATCTTCTGATTTCTATTTTTCCTCTTATCTTGATACTCACTGTAATTGTTCAGGGGCTTTTGTTCAATGGCTGCGCTCTAAATAACAGACTTAATACTGAGTTTTTCAGTTGCCCGTATATGCTTATATTTTTCTTCAGGTATTGCAAAAGAAACATAACAAACAGTTGTGTCCTTAGAGTGACACTGTTCTGAAGTATTTTTGCCAACTGCAGTTAATGAAAGCCCATATATTTGTACCTTTCCAATCAAGAATTAAGATACCAAAAGAACATTTTTCTGGAAGTTTTATTATGCAAACCTTGCCTTTTTAATACGAAAGACGTGAATTGAGTTAACTAGCAAATACCCTGCGAACTTTGTAGATGTGGTTTTGTTAAGACTGTATAAATTGTGAATATTTGTACACTTTGAAAGAGCAAAATAAAGAAACTAGAAGAGTCTTAATAGCTGCTGTTACACTAGAATCCCAAGTTCTTGTCAAGCAGTTTTTTTAGCTGACTGATACGCTAATGCAACTGTTTTCCACTCTTCAGTTCTAATCTGAAATGTGATTTTGTTTCATAGGTGATAAGAGTATGCATTTGGACGAAATAAACATTTCAACTTGTCAGACTCTTCAAGGCAAATAGGCAGAACCTATGTTCATGAACATGTAGATGAAATCCTTTTGTGGCCTTTGTTTATCCTCTTCTATTTGTTCCCTCCCTTCTCCCCGATGCGTGCAAAAGAATCATTGCTCAGAATGTTGGTCACAATCTTTTGTCTCTTCCTTGGCTGTGGTTTTGGTCTCTTGTGCATAGGCAGGTGTTAGAACTAGAATAATCATTTCTAGAAATACACCATGAAAGCAGAATGCTCAATTACACTGTGTTCTTCTGGTGCATTTACACGTTATATCACACTAAAAAGTACAACTGGCTGCTATGGTTTTTTAATATATATTTCATTTTGGTAAGCCCCAGCCTTTTTACTAATATATGACCTGGTTAAATCTTGTTAATCTGTTCGAATTGTATTTGTTAATAATGCAAATATTTCTAATCATCTTTCAAGAGTAAAAGACTTCCTTTTTGTTAATGGTTTTGGGGAAGGATTCTAACCAAACCTGTTTGAAGAAAAATATGAACATGTGCCATTGTATTATAACACTATCCACTTTCTTGACAGTTAAAGTCCTTTTTTTATTTTTTGTAGCATGTAATGTATATGTTCATAGTACGTGAAGTAAATAAAAGTATAGCCAAAACTTTGACTCAGAGTCATTCTCAATCAGTTCTTGGAATACTTGGATTTAAAATAAAAAATTATATAAAGATTAAGAAATTAAAAACAGAGAGGGTATCGCCATTTTTAATGGGCCATGTTAGTATGAAAATAATTAAACACAACACTACAGAAGCAAGACAAACCAAGGCAACTAAGTTAACTTATCAAACAATAAAATATGGCTTTTTTTGAAAGAAAGTGGCTTCCTGTGATTAAATGAGTCAAGGGGTTGGGGGGAAATGTATACTCTCATTTAAAAAATAAAAAACTTGTGAGGAATGTTAAGATGAGATTTTGTAGCTCTTGCTCTCAATTCTACCTGCACAAGTTTGTCAGGGGATTGTTTGGATGGGGTGTTCGGGAAGATGAAAAGCTGTTTATATATTCTTGGAAATAACAGTGAAAATAAAGTTACACAAATACCAGCAAGGATCTCCTGCAGGAGTCTATGAATGGTTCAGAAGAGCTGTTTTTATGTGTGGTGGTGTGAGAGCACTAATTCAGTGAAAGGCCAAGGTGTGCAGGTGCCATCAAGGTCTGAGGGACAGAAAATCAGGACCAGAATCCCATGGGGAGCAACATTTGTAACATAAATCTGCATTAAAGCGACTTTTGCCACACTATTCCCTAAAAGCTGCAAGGGGACAGTGGCCCTTAGACCCCAAAGATAAGAATCTTGATGTCTCCACACAGTAAAGATTATTCCATCAGCTCCAGATGAAAAAAAAAAATAATTTTTCATGGGTAGAAGCCCCCAGCTTTGCTCCACTGTTCTCCCACTGCAGAGCTGCAATGCAAGGGTGCCTTTTAATGAGATTAGCTGAGAGAATTTCAGAGCTCCCTGCAGCCAAAAGGAAGAGGCTGTGCCTGCCCTTCCCCAGGGCCCTGCCAGCTTCACCTTGCCCTGGTCTTTGCAGAGCTCCCCTGAGCTGATGGAGCACAGGGCTCATGCAGAAAACTGCTTCTCCCTTTCCATTCCCTCTCCTTTCAGCTGTGGGTTTTGGCTGCAGCAGTGGTTGAATGAATTCATGTGAAAGTTCAGGGGGCAAAGGGCAAGCAAGGATTGCATCAGCAAATTGTGCTGTATTTCCTTGGATTAGGCTGTTTATTCCTCATGCTTTACCAAATCCCTGACCAATTTCCAAATATCTGAATGCCATCTGTAATGAGTGCATTTGAAAGAATTTAAAGTATTTAGACAACACGCTGTTATTCAGCAAGGGTACCAAGAATGCATCTTAATTTTGGCAATTAAATCTGCTTGAAGTGTCCTGATTTATTGATATTATTGAACTCTCTGCAACCTGAGTGCCTGCTGAACACAAGGATCACAGAAAAATTCCTAAATTGATCCAAATCTAATTTATTGTGCTCAGCTCTCCAAGTCTCTGCTGAAAAATAGACTTTTATGGTCAATAAAGTGCAGAAGTGATTTGCAAGTCTTAAAAATTTACAGATATAGTGACTGTGCACTACTGGGACCTTTTGAGTGCCTAACTTTGTATCATGTATTTACCAGCAATTCAGAAGTAAATGTTTGCAATAATTCTAATTTCAGGAAAATCAGTATTTTCTAATCTTATTATAAAAAAAGCAATTTTTTTTCTGGATTTGACACCTAATTTTCACCTTAGTCACTGATGTCTTTGTTTTTGTGCTTATGAAATCCTGATTAGATGATCCTGATCTGTGAAAAAGAGGGCCTAAATATCACTTGAAAACAGAGCACTGATTTTCTGAGCAAGTGATAAAAAAATAATTCTGTCAAGCTTTTAGATTTATTTGTAAGAAAGCCATAAGGTTATGTTGATCTTGCAGACCCTAAAACTCTTGTTCATCAACTGAAAAAAAAAAATAAGTCAGGCCAGAGATAACCTATTGAAAAAATGTGCTTTGAATGGTGTTCAAGGTGTGTGCCCTCAGTCACCCATCAGGAGCCCATTTCAGTGGGCACAACACAATAAATGGGGATACCTGACTTTGTGTCTAAGGTGCCAGGGCCAGCTGTCTCTGCTGTCAAAACTTGCCATGGTCTCTGTGCACTTCTCCTGTCAGAAGGGCTGAGCATCCGTAGCCTGCACTTCCAAGGAGACACTGGGAAACGAGACAAGACTTCATTCACAGCTACCCTGAGCAAATCACGGAATTCTGGAATGGTTTGGGTTGGAAGGGACCTTAAAGCTCATCTCATTTCAATTCCTCTGCCATGGGCAGGGATGCCTTCCACAAGACCAGCTTGCTCCAAGCCCCATCCAACTTGGCCTTGAACAATTCCAGGGATAGGGATCTTTGAAGATCAAGTTCATGCCAGCCATGCATAATCCCTTTCAGTTTTCTAAAACCATTCTGATTTCAGTAATCGAGGCATTATCTCAGTTACTTAAGTGAATGCTCCTTTTGTTTTTCAGAAGTACTGTGAGAGGAACTCGTGAAACATTCGATTTTACTTTCTAGATTTTCTAGCCTTTTGAAACTGTGAAATTACCACATGCTATGCACTGGAGGTGATACTTGGAGCAAACACCCTGGAGAGGCTGCAGAAACCTGTATCTGACCGTCTGCCTTTCGGTCACACAACCACCCTTCCATTTGGAGCACTCGCGGTCATTTGCACCAAAATACCGAGCGAGTGTAATTCAAACCGCTGTCAGCGTCCGAGGGCAGCACAAACTCGGAGAGAACGAGGCGCACTGAGGGAAACGCCACCGGCGGCCGGGCCCGCTGCCCTCCGCTGGCCCACAGCCATGTCGCGGTCACGGCCCCGCCAGAACCGGGCGGGGGAACGCCGGATCCATCCCCGCCATTGCCGGGCCGCCTCATCCCTCGTTATTCCTCATCCCGCCTCACACCGCTTCATCCATCCTGCCTCACGCCGCCTCATCCCTCGTCCCGCCTCATTCCGCTTTATCCCTCACCCCTCCTCACACCCCTCACCCCGCCCCCCGCCCGTTGCCAGGGAGCCGCCGTTGCCATGGGAGGCGGCGGGGCGCATGCGCGCGTCCGCGGGAGTGCCCGGATGCAGCGGGAGGAGG
>WAAG01020744.1:29047-100555 GCA_013390105.1 Tichodroma muraria
GCCCCCCGGACCCATCGGCTGCCATCCGCCCCGCGCAGTCCCCGCCGCCGCCCCGCCCGTAGGACATGGACGATCGGGAGGACCTCGTCTATCAGGCCAAGTTGGCTGAGCAGGCTGAGCGCTACGATGGTGAGCGCGCGGGCTCGGGAGGCCGTGCACGGCCAAGGGGAGAGGGAGGGAGGGAGGGAGNCCGCAGACAACGCCCATGCCGAGCGCTCCGGAGGGGGGACCCGGCCCTCGGCCCCTCGCCGGCCGTGCTCGTGGGGGTCCCCGGGGACGGGGCTGCGCTTCTTTCTCTGCCTCTGCCCCCGGCTGGAGATCCTGCTGCCCCTGGCAGACCCAGAGAGAGCGAGTTCTCACCCTGCAGGGAGCGAGTACATGATTCACTGCCTAAAGAAAACGCATATGCTTTCATTATGTGGTAGAAATTATTACAGGTAGTTTTACTTTCACAGCGTCTTCTTTTCATCCTTTTTCTCCTTTAAGTTTGTGCGCTCTCTCTGATGGTTTAATATCCGTGATGATTTAATATCTGGGGGAAAAGTGGTAGAGGGGAGGAACTGGCAACCCTGGGTGGTGTCTCTTGCCCCAAAAATGTCTGTCTTGCAACTGTTCCTTTTAAACATGGTTCCCCTGCATATAATAGAAAGGGCCTTTAATTTTCTCGACTCTTCTGAGACTGTTACTTTGCCCTGAGAGCTGTGATTACTCATTTGAAGTGAAATAAATATATGTGTGTAGAATGTGTGAATGCAGTAACTCTTCATTTAGAGAGGTAAGAAGACACTCCAAATATTTTCTGTTCATAAATATTTATAGACAACATGACCAAGTTCTCACCAAATGACAGATTTTTACTGAGTTGTGCTTAAAAAAAGTCTCATGGCACCATTGCAGAACATCTAGAAAATGCACGTTTTGAGGAGGAAAAGATAAGCTAAAACAAAAAAAAAAGGCCTAAATAAAACTCCATTCAATTCGAGTTCTGATGGGAGAATAGTTTAGAATTAATAGTGCTACTAAAGGAAGGAAGACAAGCAGTCTCCACAATAACTGAAGGACTTTGGAGAAAGAAAATGCCCCCCAGAAACCAGGTATTGGGGTACAGTAATTACCTTGGGCAGAGAGACACATCCATATTCCACAGTCAGTAAGTGTGCAGCTTCTGCTGAGGAGGGAAGGGTTCTCCACCTGGTATGGATGAGTCAGTGCCACTGAAAGTGTTGGCTTTGGTCTGAGTGGAAACCCAACATCCTGGAGCAATCATCATCCTTGGGAGCTCTTGAGGCATGACTGTCTTTCTGGGGTTTTCTGAAGTCAGCAGTAAATCACTTCATTAGAAGGTAATAGGACTCTACCCCATGGCACAGATCTGCAATGCAAACTTCCTGTCAACTAATAAAAATTGATTGGGAGGGATTATTGCCTTGGTGCAGCATTTCCCTGGGTAAACTTTTGGTTCTCCCAGTACCATGAATGTTTGCTAAACAAGCTTGCCCAGAGCAAAATGTAGAAGACCTGTGCTGTATTGCTTCTGAATGGGCGTGAGACTTGTTACAGTTTAGGAGGGAGCACTGAACTTAAAGTTGTCTTGTTTAAATCAGTGCTGTGGGTTTTGGGCTTCCAGCGTTTTTAGGCATCAAGTTGGGTGAACATAATTCAAGATGCACCCTCTAATTCTGCGAGCTGCTCTAAGAGCATCTTCATGTCTCTCGTGTCCATGGCCTGGAAGAAAATGTACTGTAGATACTGTTTTATCATTTAATTCTGTGTTCTTGTTCAGCTGAAACAATTAAAAATGATTGGCATAATTTGTTCTTATGTGAAATAATGCGGTTCTGCCAAGATCACAGCTGAGACTGCTGAATAATTCTGTGAACAAAGTGATTTGAGAAGCAATATGAGGAAAGAGTAAGCTACTCCTAATTTTGCTCCTCAGTTTGATCTTTGAGGTGCACAGTTATAGGCCACAGTTATTAATTGGCACATATGAAATGGGGTGATGGTAAGTACTGGCTACAGATGCATTGGAATACAGGTCCCTTGGGTAATTCGAATATGAGTTTTGACAATTTTTTTGTGTTTAACATTAGGATAAGTGTAAAATTCTGTCCCATCTTTCTCCTGGAGACTGGGAGAGTGGTGGGTTGCTATTTATGTATGGCTCGTGGCATTTATAGCAGCACTTATGGTGGGCATCCAACTGTGGCTTCTTTGGTGTTACTTACCTGACCCACTTAGGGAATTTCTGAAGTCTTGGGAGCTGCCTTTGTGAATGGTTGGGAATCTAGTCCTCTGTCTGTACTGTCCTCAGGATGGTGGCCCAGATTAAGAGGGCAACTTTCTAGGTACTTTTGCAGTGTAAGTAGCACTTAAACCCTGATCTCCAGAGATATGTTAAGAGATTTGGGTGTCTGACTATCTTCACAGATCTGCTTAGGCATGTTATGGCAAATCACAAAATGCCAGGAAGCTTACTGGCAGTACAGGAAGCTTGGTGAGAAATCTCACTCACTGCTATTCCTTATTGGTAGAATAATATATAACTAAATGGACTCCTTTTTTGGAAAACAATTGGAGTAAGTGATATTGTGGAGCTCTTTATATCAAAAGGATGTAGAGGATTCCTGTAGACTGCTGCTGAGTATTGAAACCAATTCCTCTTTGTGGAAGCTGGGAACATCTTTGTTTCAGGTGGGAAGCAGTCCATGGCTCAAGGCAGACTGTGAGCAGATACTTCCAACAGCTGCTTTGTACTACAAATCTTGAAGTACATTACTTGGGTGAGGTGAAATAGGTGGAGTTTTCCCTCCTCAAAACCAGAGAATAGGTCAAGGTGCAGGTAAGGAAAACACAGCCCACCCACCACAGGTCTCCTGTCTCCCAGCACAGCAGGCTAACAGCTGGCTCCCTTTGTCTTTAGAAATTGTCTGTCAGGGAAACGTGTCTTTATCATGAAGGCAGGAACGTGTGCAGCAGTGGGTTCAGTTCAAGATTTGAACCCTTTTTAGGAAGAACTGTCTCCTAGTAACAGGTCGTCAGCTTAGAGCCTAATGAGGAATCAATAAGTCACAAATTAGAATTCAAGTTGCATATTAATTTTGGTTTGCAGAGGATTGGTCTCTTTCAAGCAGATGCCAAGCACGCTTCAGTTTTTTGGGTTCCTCTCCCCATCAACAGTTAACACTTAGCCTGTCAAAGGTCTCACTGGTGTAGTGATGTGGGTGTGACTGCTGTCTCTGAGCTAGAAGTCAGAAAAATCTCAGCATATGCCTAAGAATTGTAGGAATCCAAGAGTTAAAATATGGGCAAGACAGTGCTAAAGGAGTAGGACTGTACATTTTTTTAAGTGGGAGTTGTACATACTGGGACATAAATTGACTTGTGACTCTGAGGAGTTGTGTGAGAGAGGGCCTTTGTCTGTACTGGCCTTGAATTTCCTGAGGTACCAGGAGCAGACAAAGGAGGCAGAATTCTATAGTTGGATGGTGAGGTCCTCTGCAAGGAGCCCAGAAGCTGAACTGGTGTCCAGAGGATTGCTCAGTAGCAGATCTCAGTCAAGGGGAGAGATTTATGATGAAGTCCAGGCTTGAGATGTTTGCTTTCAAACTGAAATGTTTTTTAGAAATAGTGGGGAAATCCTCTTGATTTAGAAATGTAAATGTCCACAGCTTGAGGAGATTACAGGAACGATTTAAAAATGTTCTTGTTGCAAGAAGGACTTGTGGTAGACCATACAAGTGATTATGCAGAAAATCCCACCATTGCTTGGATAACTTGGCCCTAACGTGTGTTTCTCCGAGTGTGTAAAGGCACAGGACTGTTTATTGCAGAGTCATGCCGTCAGGTTTGGAAGGGTTTTGACTGCACCACCTGTTACAAGCCTTACCCAAGGAATAGCAGCATAACCCTCTGCTTTGTCCACAAAATCATCATCAAGCCTGCAGGCTTGATCATCCAACTCTGCAGGTTGGATATTATTTGGTATTTTTTTTAGAATTCTTCCTCTGCCTGTTGGTTGTGTTAACTGGGAATCCACCTGTTAGGTTCTCTTATGCTCATTTGTGTAAAACTTGCACATTGTGATAAGTGTGGAATGCTTCTCATTTGTGCTCGAATTCTGGTCTGACTCTTAGAATCAGTTCACCTATCTAAATTAGAAGCAAGATGAATTTTTTTTCCCTGGGAGTAGTTGTCTGAGCTGGTGACCTGAATGAGCCAGTTGAGAGGTCAGAGGGGTGTTGGGCTGGCAGGAGGGAATCGATAGGGATGGGTTCAGCCATCTCTGGAGTCCTTGCCAAACACAGGATTCCCTAAGAGAACAAAAAAACCTTATGCAGGCAGTGTCGTAGTGTGTTTAGAGGAGTTCCTAATGGATGGAAAGAGGAGCTGAACTTCTGCTTGGTTGAACTTGGAGCTCATCAGTGTAGTGAGTAGGTGCCCACTGATGAGTGGGCACCTCCTCCTAGGTGGAGGTCTGTAGCTGTGGGAAATGCAGTCTGTGGGCATTAATCTGCACAGTTGCATCCATCTCTTACTGGAGAAAATACCCTGCCCTCTTATTTCTTCAGTTCTTACATTTGTTCCTCGGAGTTTGCTGCTACTAGGTTAGTACTTACGTGCTTCTGTTTCTGTGGCTCACTCAGAAATGTTAGCCTGCTTCCCAGCACAGATCCCTTGTGATTCCACTGGTGGGCTTTCTCTGCTCTCACCACTTGAGTCTCATATTCATACCCTGTTTCCTGTCTTTCAGCCAAGTGTTTATCCATGTGAGGACTTTCCTTCCTATCCCATGGCAGTTGAGTTCCTTAAAGAACCTTGGGTGAGGGACCTTGTCAAATGCCTTTGGGAAATCCAGGTAGACTATTCCAATTGTGTCTTCCTTGACCATATGCTTCACTTATTCGAAGCATTCCAGTAGATTTGTGAGGCATAATGGAAGGCCACGCTCTAAAGTATAATGTTTATGCATATACTCACTCCTTCCAGGGTTTCTATAAATGTAATTCCCATTAACTTGACCCATAGTGAGTATTAGGTTCATGGTTTTGTAGGTCCCCTTGGGTGTCTGCTGGAACCCTTCTCAAATGAACATTGTAAACCACTTTGTGTTTGCTGCTGCTGTTAAAGCCCTGACTGAGAGGTTACACACAAGAGTTTAGGGTCAGATACTTCAAGTTCTTGTGACTTGTTCCTGATCATCTTTTGTTCTTTGCAAGAATGAGCAAGTACGAAACTAACACTTGTACTGAGTGAGTCTTTGAATACTGTTTATGGTGTGTGTTCATCTGTGATGGACAAAGGAAGACTTCTTTTTTCTGCTGTGTCCTTCACCTCCTCACAGCTCACAGGATGCTCATTTGCACCTTTTAGCTCCTGAAATGCTGAAGTAGGTACTGGACAGCAGCTTAGAAGCTCAAAGATACTGGTTTGCTTTATTGCCCTTAGATAAGGGAAGTAGAAAAGATTAAACTTAAAACAGAACTTCCTTTTCCTATGTTCTGCTGCTGCTAAATGGAGAGTTAAGAGTGTTTCTGCTGCTCTTCATTGCATGATATATAAGCATTCTACTTTCTGAGTTCTCTTAAGGTTCATTTCGATTTGAGTATGATGACCATTGTATCATCTTCATCCCACCTTTACACTCAACAAGTTCTGTTCTTATTTTAAGAAGCTTTCTCTCTTAAGTAGTTCCTCTTCTGGAAGGGAGGCACACCACTAAGAGATTTTCAAGCTCTTGTTTTTTTCCTGTGGTAGCATTGAAAATCTTACAGTTTATGCATGTGTGTGGATGTTTGCAAGGGGGAGTTACTCCAGCAGTAAGGTTGAAGTAGATCCTGTGTATTGTTTAAAGTCACAAGGAGTGCCCTGCTTGTGAACAAAAAAATCTGACCCTGTAGCATCCTGAAAGTGAGACTCAGGCACTGAACTAGAATTTACAAACACTGTGGATTTTGTAACAAGTTCTCTTTAGTGCACCAGCCTTTGTTTAGGCCAAATGGTTTCTGTTAAAAGCACAGATTTTGATAGAACTGCCAGATACTGGCTATTTTCTTGGTAGGGTCTGCTGTTTGTTCTTTTTTTATCCTATATTGGGAAGGTTTTTAGTCTTGCCACTAAATTTGCTGTACATCACCCATTTCCTTATTTCATTACCTGGCAATATTGCATTTCCCCTGGGTTTTCTGGATTTCTAGAGTTTAAGCAGCAGCAAATGTCTAGATTCTCATTTGTCTCTGGTCAAGAGAGAGTCATTATTTTGTGACCTTATCAGCTGTGCCCTTTGTTCTGTGTCTTGCCCCTAAGGATGGTTATCAAGCATGTGCTTCTCAACACTTGTAAACTTCCCCATGACTTTTTAGCTGAGAATAAGGCTTATTCTTTATCTTTCACTTCAAACCCCCTTCAAAAGCCTTGCACCTTGCTGTTCCACAAACCTTTTGTGGGTGGCCATCTCTGTCCCAGCCCTTTGTGCTTTCCAGGCTGTGCCTGTGTGTCCCTCCTGGTGGCTGGAGGTGACTCAGCAACGGGGAGCCAGCATTTTTATCATAGTAGAATGTAGGAACCTAAAAAATGGCCTGGGCATCATTACAGATTGGTATCTTAGGCAGTTGTTTGGAGTCTCAGCTTTTCCATAAGAATATACAAACCTGATCAGTGTCTGGGTATTCCTTAACCAACAGCAGGTGCCTGGGGAAGGATCTAAATCTAGGGCGAGCATGTCATTCTCCAGAATATTCCCCTCTCCTTCCACGGTTTACATTTTTGGGATTTCCTGCTCTGATAGTGGCATGATCTGACAGTAGCATAAGGTGACAGCCACAATCACCTGAGAGGCTGGAACTTAACCACTTAAATACAGCCTCTGTCTCTGAATCTGCATAACACCACTTTTTCCATAATGCGGTGTGAGCATCTCTGGATTTTGTATGCAGTGAGTTGTCATTACATTTCATTGAAAAGGATTATTGCAGTAATCTCAGACTTGTATTTTGTTATTGAATGGTCTCTGACTGAGCTTTCCACCTCCACCTTGTGGAAACTTCTAGATAGGTAAAACTGCGCTTAGAATAAAACATACTTGTTCTGTTGGCAGGTATAGATGGCTTTATTTTTGTTTTCTTGTACTACCTCTGTTTGCTTTTGTACTGCCTGTGTTCTTAAGATTTTTCATCAGGTTTAAATTTTCTGGTCTGGATTATGGCTTTACCATGGAAGACCAAGGTATGTGCATAATACTTTGTCTTGTTGAAATATCAGCCCAGATTTTTGTATTTGTAAGTAAAATTGAGCTCTTTAGTAACTAGAAGCCTTTTTCTCCAGCAGCTTTGTGGGTAGACTGATAAAGACTGATAAATGTTTTCTGTTTGGGTAAGACGCTTGTTCATGGGTGGCATTCTAATCTGTGGTTGTGTGGTTACCTAGTGACAGGATTAAGATTTTGTAGAGGAGACCTTTCAGTTCCTGTTTGTGAGGATGTTGGGAGGTGGTGTACCCAGCGTGAGGGGTGGTGTAGCTCAGGGTTTTGGGCTTCAGAACAAATGAAAGAACCTGAGGTGCTCCCCCATCCCCCAGCATCCTGTTCCCAGTGGCTGTCACTTGTCAGAGAGTCTATTTAACTTACTTACAACTCAGTCATAAAAATGTGGGTGATAAGGGCTGTTTACTGACAGGAGTAGTTGTGAGCAGGTCCTGTTTTCCTTTGGCTCCGTTGTTTCCCTGGCTGTGGCTCCGCAGGAGGGTGGTTAATGACCTCCTTTGCCAACAGGCTGAAGAGATGCAACAGGACTAAAACACTGTCAGAAGAGCTCCTTGTAGGGCAGGGTTTTGGGTTTGGCTTTGTACCAGCTGTTGCTCAGCTAAATTGGGTTTATCCTCCAGTGCGCAGAGGTGTTGAAACCTCTGTTTCAAGGGCTTGTAGATCTCCAGACTGGTAATAGATAGATAAAATCCTGCAGAAACCAAGCAATTGATTAAATGGTAATGATGTGTTTGAATGCACACTGAAAACAGCTACTCTCAGGGAACAGCAAGTCTTGTGTATAGTTTTTTATTTTAAATTTTCACATTAGACAAATGTACTTCTAGGGAAGAGATTGTGAAGGAAACCTGTAGAACAGTTGATAAAACGTCCCCTTTTTGCCCCAGTTGTTGCAATTTCCTGATACAGGGCAGAAGATCTTGGAAGCTGGTGCTGTACATGTTCCTCAACCTCCATACTTCTGGACTAATTATTCCATGCATACTATTATGTGAGATAAGTGTGAATAGATTTCTGTTGTCTTCATTAAGAGGCAGGTTTTCTGTAAAAGCACTGTGTACATCCAGGAGTATGACTGAACTGCTGTGTATTCAATCCCAGTGGATAATAGAATACTTTTTACAATACTTATAGAACACAGTAATAGAAACTGTTAAAAAAAAAAAGAAAGGCAGATTCTTCTGTAACCTGTGCGTTGTTTCTCTGAAGGCAGTCAAATATTAGGCTTAAAAACAAGACCTGTGTTTTTTGCTGGAGCTTGACAAAGATACCCAGGTCATGGAGACTGTAAGTGTCAATTCCTTATTGTTATTTTTGTCCATAAGAACTGTCAGGCATCTTATCTTTAGCATAGCTCTGTTGTTTTACTAAACTTCAAAATATGAGATGGCTTATTTTGCATAATTTAAAAAATTCACAGCTTTTAAGTAGGTTCTTTGTATGAATGGGATGGTGGGGTCCTCCTTCGGGAAATAAATCACAGTACTTGCTTTATTTAAGTAGCAAATTGTAGCTATATTATATTGCCTGTAACTTAGCTGGCAAAATTACTTGGTTATATTTATATTAATATTAATTGTGTGAACATGGAGTAATCTAGGACAGCTCTCAGTTTCTTCAGCAAAAGCAGCTCACCATAATTGCAAAATGGGTGTTGTTTTCAACAAGTTTTATCAAATCCTTGGTGGATTTTTTGTTACTTCCTGTGATTTGGAGAAGCAAAATCTGCTGATAAAAATAGAGCCACCATAAAATTTTGTCGTCCACATATGGAGACCTGTTGGAGACTGATAACACTGTTCCTGCCAGGGAGCCTGCAGTCTCCATTGCTGCAGTATTCCTGTTTAGGTTGTGATTTTGACATCTGAGGGGAAAAAAGAGATAGTTAAGCTTCATTTGTATATTTAACACTCTTCTTCTAATGGATCTTGAACAATCCCAGTGTGGTTAGGTAATGAAAGGGTTATAACCTTCCTTAAGTAGTTCAGTCTTGGCTTCCACTGGAGTGTAGGAAAGCTGTTTTTGGTAATGATTGTTTCAACCTCAGGTTTAGAAGTACTTTTCACAAATATACATTAATTTGTATTTTGTGTGTTATTTTCTAGTGTAAATGCCTGCTTGGCATGGGTACATATGGTTGCTGTGGGTACACTCAGGATGACTTTTTTGTTACCACTCCAAGCACTAAATTTTTCTTTTGGAGGTTCGTCTTGCAGCCTTGACTCACTTTCCTAGTAACAGTACTGATACATCTCTACATGTATGCAAATCTGGATTTTATATTTTTGTTAATTGTCACATTACACAGTATTCCAGTTGACAAATCAGTGGAGCATCCTGTAATTCCTGTTTTATCCTGACTGTGCCAAGAGCCAGATCACATTTGCTCATCTTTTCTCTCTGTTCTCTGCCTTCCCCAAAGCACTCTGAAGAGCACACATTCCTGTAGGATTGTGCTGATAACTGTTACCCACTGTGGAAGAACATTCTTGCTGCTAGATCCTTTTTGTATGTGTGTTTAAAAAAAGCAAACAAACAAAGACCCAAACCAAAAGTTAAACTACCTTTAAAGAATTTTTGGAACCCTTGTAAAACACCAGATGAACATCAGATACTTTCTTTGTGTATGTGCTGATTGATTTGTTTGGAACACTCCAGGGTAAAAGTGGGGAGTAGCTGGATTAAAGGAGGAGGGAGCCTGGTTTCCTAAGTTCTCATTAATGTACTGCTTGTACTGAATGGTTTGAAAGATGCTTCAGGTGTGAGAATAATTGCCTGACCTTTTCCTCCTAGAAATGGTTGAATCAATGAAGAAAGTGGCTGGAATGGATGTGGAGTTGACAGTGGAAGAAAGAAACCTGCTTTCTGTTGCATATAAAAACGTGATTGGAGCCAGGAGAGCTTCCTGGAGAATAATCAGCAGCATTGAACAGAAAGAAGAAAACAAAGGTGGAGAAGACAAATTAAAAATGATTCGGGAATATCGGCAAATGGTAAGATGGAGTTGGTCTTACAGCAAAATGTCATTTAGTTCTGGTCCCCTTGCCATAAACTGCCCTGGTGTTCCAGATTGCCTGTGCTGTGCTGACCTGGAATAGGGTGCCAGCCTTGGAAGGCTGGAGCTTGTTCCTTATCTGGAGAATAAATCTCTTGGTGAAGGGGAGAGCTGTGGTGTTTCTGTGTAAACACTCCGAAGGCTCAGGAGAGGGAGGGCTTTTCCCTCAATGCATCAGCAGCTCTGCCAAGCATTTAAACTGCACTTCTTGCTCACTCAGGTGTGAGGCTGCACCTGCTCAGGAGGCCTCATTCCTTCCCCTCTAACCTAACTGACCCCAAGCAACTTCTTTTTTTTTTAATTAACCCTGTTAAGGAGGTGTTTGGCTGTTATGCTTCCACTTCCTATAAAAGTTGCTTTGGATCATACAGTGACACTTGCTGTGATTCCAGTTCTCTGTCCTAGAGAGTTCAAAACATTAACACTTGAAATGTCCCTGGGGGTAGTTCTTCAGTGCTCTTGGCTCTTGTCTCTTGTCATTCCATGTTCCTGGGGATGTCGTGGTCATCCCAGCTGTGAAACTTGCGTGTGTAGCAACCTCCAGGGCCTTGCTGTTTTCCCTCTCTGGAGAGAGAGGGAAAAATTGATCCACATAACTTCATGCTGACTTAGTCAGTGTGTGCAGCTTTACCTAAAATGGAGAACTTGCAGCAGGCTCTGACTTTCACTGGTAAGGGCTAATGAAACATCCAGCTCTTAGTGAGTTGTTGTTCCCCCTGCCCTAAATGATGGTTTAGCACAGAGCAGGCGTGCTCCCATACTATTTAAATCCCACACATTTCTGCAGAGACTTCATCTCCATTATTTGAGGATAAGTGTCTCCACATGGTGCACATCTTTACTTCCAGAGAAACAGTGGAGTCTGTTATATCACCTGGCACTGATTCATATACCAGCAATGGAAATGATGTTGGCTTGGAAATCTTCTCCCAGGAATGGCTCTGGACTACTTTCTGTTGACTCACAGGGTTTCTGTTGCTCCATGGAATTGTTAAAGTTGTGAGTTTCTAATTTTATGCTGGCATGCTGATGGGATGAGACTCTGCCAGTTACATCCAGTCCCAAATAACCTTTTCTTGATGGGTGTCTACAGTCTCCTAACCGAACACAGAAAACAAGACAACAGCTATCCAGTGATTAAATTTGTTTTACATTGTGTACTTCCAGGTTCTTTTGCACAGGGTTTTGTGGGTGGTTATCTTCTGACAAAGGTCTTTTAATGATGAAGAGACTTTTTTCCTGGCTTTGAAAGGACTCTAGAGATGGCCTTTATTCTGCATCTCTCTTTGTAGAGGACAGGTGTCATTCTGGATTTACTGGGGTGCAAGAAGTACAAGTATATAGTGCTTGAGGTGTCTGAAGAGATGGAGAGGCCACGTGAAGTCAGTGTCATGGCAGCAGGGTGTTCAGCTGTTAAATCCTGAGAGGGAGCAGCTTTCACAGCTGCACGGGGCAGAGCAGTGCACTGAGCACTGTCACTGGTTCCATGCTGGAGAAGGGTGGCTGTGTCTGCCCAGCTCCACTGGGACTTCTACAGGAGGTTCCTGAGCATCATCTGTAGCTGAAAGTCAGATCCTGTTAGTAGCTGCTGGGAGACTTAATATGGGTTGGCATCTGCTCTGAGTGTGGGAGTGGGTTTAGCAGGAAGGGCCTGAGGAACGTGGCAGAGGTTTGGGTGCTGCTGCTCACTGTCACTGCTGAACAGTAGCACTCCTGCCCTGTTGTGCTCAGTGCTTCCCTGAAGAAGCAGCTTCCAGCGGAATTCTGGTCGTTATGATTCCCTTGTCAACAAATTCTGCCTATTGTAGCATTTTCCAGAGTAAGTTCAGTGTTGGGAAAACCTTTCTCAGACTTGAAAGGCTCTGAAGAAGGAAAAAACAAACCCAACCAAAAAAACCTTCTCCCCTAAACCCTGTCTGGGGGCCAGCGAGGTTGAGTTTAAAGCACTGGGGAGTTGGAGGGAACCAGCATCTCTAAAGGACACATCTCTCACCTACCACCAGAAGCAAATGTGACCTTGCTCAGCTGTAGAGTGCTGCTCCAGTAGGAATGGAAAGTTTCTGTAGTAGTTTCTGTGAAAGTAATTCTTTGTTGGGTTTGGTGTTTGTCAGTATTTACTATATTTCAGCTTATGGCTCACATGGGGAGGTTTTTTGAGCTAGTGGCCAGCATGACTTGGGGCAGAACTCGAGGGATGGTGGTGTTGGGAGGGCAGGGCCGGGCTGGCTTTGTCTGGGGTGTGCACTGGGCAGTAATGAAAGACACCAGGCTGTGCCTCTTCCCAAACCACTTCAGCTGAATGGAGCCAAACACATCATAGCCATGAGGGAAAATGCCACTTATGTGTTTCCTTTGTAGACAGGCTGCTCTCCTGGCTCCTGTGGCCATTTGGATACACAAAAGCCCCTGAGTTTCTCATCTGGCTGCATCTCTGATGAGAGCACACTGAGCCTTGTGCTCTTCATCCTTGAGAGGCTGAAGTGTGTGGCTGCACACAGTGCAGTTCCCCCCCTTGCAGTCAAACCAAATCCATTCCCACACCATAGCACAGGTATTGATGGACCTTCCCCTTCCTGCTCTGGAGACGTGGGATGTGTTTCCAGTGCTCTGGCTTCCAACCTGGCCTGTGTTTTGGGGCAGCTGCCAGGCTCTCCTCCAGCCCCCCTTCTCAGAAAGTGCTCACTGAGCCACTCTGTCCAGAACAGATCCTTTTTCTACAAGAGCTTTTAGTTTTTTCTACAAGAGCTTTTGTTGTGGGGGGTTTTTTTGTTTGTTTATTTGTTTTACTCTTAATCACCTTGATTTATATTAAATCTTTTTCAACTAAGCTTGCTCAGGACTTTTCCATTGCCCTGGACAGCAGCTGATCTCTGATAACTGTGACTGATCCTTTAAACAAAGCTGGAAAAGGTCTGTCTGAGATGAAAAATAGAAGTTTGTACATGTATGGTTATTTAACTAAAGAGGATTAGAAACTGATTTAATTCTTTGCAGTTTTGCTGAAGATCTCTCTGCAAAAGAAGTCATTGAAAAAGAGGATCAAGAGGAAAGAAGTTTGCAGGAACTGACTGCTGGCCAAAGGTTTTATAGCTTTTGTAGCCCAAGAATATGTGAAGTAGATTCTTCTCAAGTGACCATATTTCAGCACCTTTCTTAAGCATTTGTCACATAATTAAGTACAGCATCTTATTCTTCCTGTGAATGTCAGGACATTCTGACATTTGTACATGAAATTTGCTGTCAGTTAATTTCTCTAAAGGAACTTTTGCAAATCTGTTACTTTGTACAAGTCAGTATGTGTATGTATGTGCCAGTTTATCATTTATTTTGGATCTGTAATTTTAACACCTTTTGAGTATAACTGCTGTGGTTACAAACCCTGGTAGTTTGGGAGCTGTGTGGTGATAAAAGGATTACATGGCAAGGAAAATGCTTAAAGAAAGAAGGAAAGCAAATGCTTGGGTGGGAGGACAGGAAGGGGTGATGGACTGAGTGGGGCTGCTCCTGTGATCCAAGACTTGCAGTTCCTGGTAGTTTCTTTAATGCCTTTGCTTGAAATCTCTCCTTTATATGAAATTAGATTGAGCCAGAGTTCTCTTCAGCGCCTAGCTGTGAAAATTCCTGTGAAATCATGAAAAAGCAGCAGTGGATGGGTGACTGTGTGCATTAAACCAACCACTCCTAGTGGAATGACCCAGGAGGCTCAGAGCCAGCCTGCTTTGGGCAATGCTGATGGCAGAGGAGGGGTTTCACCTTGTCTGGGTGTGCTCAGTTTCTCTGCTTGCAGGTGTGAAGCTCTCTGTGGTAAACCCTGACCTCATAGACCTTGCTTTATGTTTGGAACTGGAAAAAACGAAGGTTCTGTTTTCAGTTCAGATTATTCAAATCCAGTATCTGTTTTTAAATAAGGCTTTATATACTGTATTTTTGGCCACAGATTTCACTGTAAGTGTTGATGATTTCTGCTTTTTTGCTGAGTTTACTGCGCTCTGTGTTTTTCACCTGCTTCTGGAGCTTGTTTTCATCTTGTACCTGACCTTTGTTTGTGTGGCACATCTTGATTCTGTTCTGATACTCCATGATTTTTGCCTTAAGGCTCTATTTTTAGAGCTTTGCCTCCAAGGACTCACTAGAAATTGAAGTGAAGGTGCCATTTAACTCTGGGCTATAATGGAGTTGAGCTGATTTGTGTTAAATACCTTCAAATTGTCCCCTTTGCTGTTGCCACTTTTAGGGCAGCCTTCCAAGATCAAAAATAGAAGGAATTGAGTTGTGCAAGCCTTGCAGTAAGGAATTACATCCCGAGACAAACTTAATGCAGTGGTGTAGCAAGATGTCTTCCAAGGAATTTAAAATTCCACTGTTCAGTTCCACATTTCATCATCCATCAGTCCCTGCCTCTTATGTGTGTGAGCTAAATGTGCAGAACTGTTTTGCTTAATGCACCTGTGGAGCAGCTGAATTTTATTTATTTATCTTCTGTCCTACCCCTCACTGGAATTTCATTATGTTACCTGTTTGATATTTGGGTACTTTTGAAACAGCTTTTAGTCTGAAGTGCTCATCTTGCCCCCTCTTCTAATTTTTTGTTGTATTTTTATTTCTTTTTACTAGGTTGAGACTGAACTGAAGTTAATCTGTTGTGACATTCTGGATGTACTGGACAAACACCTCATTCCAGCAGCTAACACTGGCGAGTCCAAGGTTTTCTATTACAAAATGTAAGTACCTTCTTGAGAGGAAAAGCCTGAAATAGAGCCAGAAATTAAGTAGCTGTAATGAAAACTTAATATGCAGAGTTGTGCAGCTCTTAGATATAAGAAACAACAATTTTAATTGAGTTGCTGATGCAGAAATCACATCCCTGCTTGTTATATTTTGCATGAGCTGAACACTTGTAAAGAGAAGAAAATAAGGTGTGTCTTGTGATGTTTAAAATTCCCTCAGCTCCTGGTGCAGTGCTGTGTAGGCATTAACTGAGCCACAGAGTGCTCAGTGTGTGAATATCTAAACACACTTTTAATTTCAGCTGTTAATTTAATGGCTGGTGGGCAAACAAGGATTGCTGACTTCCTACTGTTTCTGTTCTCAGGAAGGGGGACTACCATAGGTATCTGGCTGAGTTTGCCACAGGAAATGACAGGAAGGAGGCTGCAGAGAACAGCTTGGTGGCTTACAAAGCTGCTAGTGACATTGCAATGACAGAACTCCCACCAACACATCCCATCCGCTTAGGACTTGCGCTCAACTTCTCTGTATTCTACTATGAAATTCTTAATTCTCCTGATCGTGCCTGCAGGTAGGTGGTGACTGGCAGAGTGGGAATATGGGGATGTTGTGTGAGTATCAGACAAGACAGAAATGTTGCTCCTTAGGTAGCTGCTTTTCCTGCTCTCTTCCTGCTGATGTTTGCTCTGGTTGTTGTCAATGCACTGGGAAGATTTTCAGCATCACTGTTTTCTTTGGAGTCCAGAGCCACATGTTTGTGTGGAAGTAATGGTGTATGAGAAGCAGAACAGTGATAACCATGAATTGATCAGCTAAAGGCAGTTCAGCAGCTTGCCAGGTTAACTCTGTGCATGCCCAAGGTGTGAGGTGATTTAAGGTCCCTTGCACAGCTGGAGGGGATGGTGGCACTGATTTCTGTGAGCTGTGAGCATGTACGGAGTGGCAGCGATGGAAGCAAATACCATTTATCTTCTGTCACTGCAGGTTACACTAAGTTTTTAGCAACCCTTAATCAAGATGTAGAAATGTTTAATGAAACCATTATTCTTGGGTAAGAAGTTTCTTAAAGCACACAAAGTGACTGGTGTTAAGGTGTGCTTCTGGGTTGTGTTCAGCAATATTTGTTAAATCTTTGTTGTGTCATCATTGCAGGTTGGCAAAAGCAGCTTTCGATGATGCTATTGCAGAACTGGATACACTGAGTGAAGAAAGCTATAAGGACTCTACACTTATCATGCAGTTGTTACGTGATAACCTGACACTATGGACTTCAGACATGCAGGGTGATGGTAAGTGAGTCCTGCTGGAAAAGCTCATCCTGACCCAGGGAGCAGAGCATGGAAATGGAGAGGCATTGGTGGTTTCCTTCTCTCTCTCCTAAAAATGACCCTCCAGTCCTACCTTAGCACTGGGTCAGGTGATAGGGGTGACACTGGAATCTTTGTTGCAGCCTCTTAGCTCTCACTTGAAGGAAGTGTAGAATTAGCAACGCTTGGTTGTTTTTCCCTCCCCACGTGGCAGCTGTGATTACTGTAAAAGCAGTGACTGACTTCATTTATTTCATTTTTTCCTTCTTTCTGCTTCTCATGCTCATCTCTGGCTGTCATTCCAACCAGATGTGAACCTCGAGTGCAGGAGGAAGCACTGCAGGTGCTTTGGTTCCCCTTCATTCCAGGTCACTCCATGTTCTCATTGCCAGAGCAAATGCCAAATGTGTTCCCTGGCAGTACCAGAGGGTGGGACATGGAATGCTTTGTTTACTAGCAAAGGATAAATTTTTGAAGTGGTTTTGGCACACTGGATGGACTTTTCCAACACTTAAACTTTCATGTACAATGCTTAGTATAAATCTACTCATTTTAGGGTTTCTCTCTTGGAGGGAAAAGTGAAAAGAGCTGACTTTCTTTACTTTTGACTTGGAGGGGAAGAAATAAGTCCTGTTAAGATTACTTTGGGTACCTACAGATGCCCAGAGCTTAGAAACAACACTGCTGAACTTCACATAAATACTGTTGAGTGTCTTAAATTTTTGGTAAGCTGTTCCTTGTAGCCACACAGCATTCCTGGGGATACTTGATTGGTGGTGTGTCCATTTGAAAGCAAATGCAGAAGTTTTTATGTTGGGTCATGGGTTTGTTTTGAAGTAGTGTTACTCCATAGCTTCTCACTCTGCTCTTTGGGCTGCTGAGACTGGGAATGCTGTAAATGTGTGGGGTCTTGGCTCCTGGTTTAGTCCACATCCCAGTGTTTAAGGCTCTTGCACCTCCCTTTTCAAGGATTATCTCCTGGTGCAGGACACACCCTGGATGGATGTGTAGACTTTTCTCTAAACACTGCAGGTGTTGAATGCCTTCCTTACCATGGGCAGGCTTTTGAGAAGAGAAATGTGTTTCAAATTCCCACAATTTAGATACAACCTTTACTTTTTTGATTGGAGCCAAATACCCTAGTGCTCTGTGGAAGCCATTTTAGTGGAGTAACCGGGTTGGATCAGTGTAGTGTAGCACCACTATCTTCCAAACAGTGTCTTCCAAAAGTTCCTGATTGGCCCATAGCTGATGTCTCTCATGAATCCTGGATATTGTAGAAGTTCCACAGGATTATTTACAGGCTCTTTAGATTTTGAAAAAAGAAATAGAGATTTAAATTTCTTTCTCCACAGCATGGAAAATAGACATTTTGATTCTTCCTGAAGTAATTCAGGTTATCCTGGTTACTGGTGCCAGAAACACGATTACAGAATTGAAAATACTGTAGGACTGCTTAGAATTGTGGTGGAATTCTTCAGATCCAGAAAAAAGGGTTTATGTGGCATGTTTAGACACAGGTGCAAAGTTAAGTTTCCTCATACTTTGCCAATACTCTTGAGTGCATTTCCAGCTGATGCTTCCAGAGCTCCATATTCCCAAACGAGCAGAGCCTTTGAACAGTAAGTCAGTAGTGGCACAATTAGCAGTTTCCAAGGGGTAGGAGAGGCTTGGAAGGGGCTTGTTCTTTGGCATTAAGCTTTCCCTGTCTCCATTTCAGCCGTGTAGGGATGTAAAGCCAGGCATGACCCAGCTGCTGCTCTCCTATCCCAATCCCTGTAGCTTTCCCATGGCCCAGACAAGTGTTGAGTTTATTTCCACGCTTGTAACGTCATCTCCATATGATTCCTGTTCTCCCCTTCTTTCCTGCTGTATAGATTCCTAAAGGAAAGTCCAACTGTTCATTTCCTAAAAACTCTACTTTGTAAGTCTCCTGTCGTGGCTCACTGGAGTTTTCAGTGTCAGTTTTCCTGTCACTAACAGTGCCTGCCTCTGTCCCCCGCTGCTGACAAACGCTTGTGTCCCTGCTGCCACTCCTGTGGCACCTGTCCCCTGCCCAGGAATGGTGTGCTTGACTAAGATCCAGAGTAACTCACATGTTTGGGAATTCAGCTGCAAACCTGGGTGGATAGAAGAATATTTGGGCACGGGAAGTCCTTCACAGTGGCTTGGTAGAGGAGTATTTGCTTAAGTGTGTTGATTAGAGCATGCTCAGATCTTCTAATCTGGGTTAGTGCCTCTGCTTTCCTCTCTCAAATGATCTGGTATGGAATTCTGTCTATAAACTTAATTGTTGTGGTATGTCCTGTGTTCCTAGGCCCCCTCTTCCAAAATCTGCTTCCTGTTGTAGCTGGGGGTAATCCTGAATCTGGACATGCTCTGAGCAAACATTCTGGTTATCTGCTGGAAGCTATTAGTCTCATTTGATTGGGTTTTATTGTAAATTAAGTTTTTAATTACTAGTTTCTGTTTATTGCCCTTAAGAGAGTCCCGTCTTACGTGGTTACAGATAATTGTAAGCATTTTTTCAGCCTCCCTTATCAATTCAGTGACTTGTGCATGTGTGATGGCACCAGCTGTGGTACCTGGAACCTGCCCAGTTGCAGCAGAATTTTGGCAAAGCCCTGCAGAAGGTGTGGCATGGGGCTGCCTGGGGCAGCTGGAGTGTAACCAAGCTGCAGGAGCCTCATGGACAGGCAGCCCCGTCCACTGCATGGCCCAGCCTGGTCAAACAGAGACATTCATTTCCACAAGCTGTTTTTCTTTAATAACCTCAAGCCCAGGGTTTCTTGTCAGGTTGGACTTGCAGTGGGGTTTTTTTCTTACCTTTGGTAATTCCTGCCGTCAGTGTAACTGTATAAAATTGCCTGAAGTACTTTGCTGTTGAGGCTTGAGTGGCCTTGGGCAGAAAAAGAGAGAGAGTTTGGGGAAGGGATTTCCTCATCCAAGGATGTTGATGCACAGCTGTTCCCATGGCTTCTGCCTGGGCTGTCCAGCCCTGGCTCAGCAGGACTGCTCACCTTCGTGGGGTCCGTTCTCAGGGCTGGGTTGGTTTTCCTCACGTGTTCTGATGGCCTGGCTGCAGTTGTGTGTGAGGGTGCAGGTGATTCCAAGCCTTAATTTCCATGGGAACGCTTCACTCCGGAGCTGGCAGTGTGGAGTGGGAGAGTGAGCGTGTATTGCATGAAAATATTAATCTCTAGGTGCTTGTTAAGCTGTTCTGCAGCTCTCAGTTTTAAGTGGTAACATTTTCCTTCCTTCTTCCCACTTCCACAGGCGAAGAACAGAATAAAGAAGCGTTGCAGGATGTGGAAGATGAAAACCAGTGAGACACAAAGGCCAACAAGAGAACCCATCTCTGACCACCCTCCCCCTTCCCCACAAAAACCCTCAGTGTCACTCTGAGAACCACCAAATCTGACTTTTACATTGGGTCTCAGAATTTAGGTTCCTGCCCTGTTGGGTTTCTTTATTTTTATTTTTTTTACACAGTTTAAAAGTTCTTAAAGGCAAGAGTGAATTTCTGTGGATTTTACTGGTGCCAGCTTTTAGGTTCTTTAAGACACTAACAGGACTGCGTAAAGGCTCTTTCAGCATTACTGTATTGTCTCTGCCAGCTGTGGTGACATTGCCATCAGACCTGGACGTGACACCTGAAGGCCGTGTAGGGAGAGATTGGTCCTGGCCAGGTAGTGCTCATGTGGTGGCATCTTTCTTTTTTTTTTTTATAACTGTTTAAACTGAATTTTATACCAGTGTTTCAACTTAATTGGGTGTTTAGCTTGAAGTTGCGAGGTTGCATTTGGGACATTTATTGTAGTGGTTTTACTGTATAAAAACAAAAAGTTTCCAAACTGCTGAAATGTTGCTGAAAATCATGGTGCTGGTAACAGTTCAACAATCCGTGGCTGCTCATTCTTGCCTGTTCTTTACTTTCCCTCCAAGCAGGTTAGCATTGAAGGTGGCATTGATAAGCCTGCATGCGTGTTCAATATTTTTTCTTTTCTCCCTCCCCTCTCCCCATCTCCCTTCGCTCGCTCAACCTCTTTTGTTCAGTATGTGTAACTTGAAGCTAATTTGTACTACTGGATATCTGACTGGAGCCACAGATACAGAATCTGTATTGTTCTTACTGAAACACAGCATGGAATTAACATTAAACTTAAATAAAACAAACCTAAATTAAAAATGCCAACCATCACTATGAGCTTCTTTTAGAAGGATAACTTTCCTTTGTTACTTGCACTAGGAACAGTTGGAGGGGGAGAGAGCAGCAGGAACAGCCTTGTTCTTCAGACAGGAGCTGAGGAAGATTTGTTCTGAGCGTGAGTTGCGCTGCTGGGAGCAGCCCTTTTGTCCAGTCTTGCCCTGTATAAATCCCTGGGAACTGGTTGGTGAATTCCTCTCACCTGCTGTTCCAGCACTTCTCATCCAGTGCAGTTCCACAGGTGGAGAGAGGGACACAGGTTTACCTGCTCTGCTGGGAATGACCTGCTCCTTGGAACGGGCACCGAGCTGGGGTCAGCCTCCCCCTAAACCATGTAAGGAAACTGCACCAAAGACAAGGAGAGGGTTTGGGTTTTTGTAAAAATTTATTCAGCGTAGTCTGGCAGAGGTTATACACCAACAGCTGCAGCGTGCTCTGCACACACTGAGCACAGCTGGGGGTGGCCTGCAGTGTATCCATCCCACATTCCAGCCTGGAGCAGGGCTGGACGATGGCATCGTGCCAGGAACCAGAGCAGAGGGGCCAGCTGAGGCTGTGAGAGGCAGCCGTGGGTGAGAGATTGAGGGCTGGCTGTGGCTGCAGCAGGATGGAGGGGAAGGGGAAGGATGTCTAAGGCAAGTAGAGCAGGATGCACAGGCTGGGCTTGGAGCTGTGCCATGGATGCAGCAGGAAGCCCCCGTGGAATTCCCTGCAGCTCTTCGCGTTAAGGGAAGGTGCTGAGGAGGAACCTGCGCTGCAGCCAGCACCCGAGCCCCGTGTCCCTGGAGCTGTGGGGCAGCAGCAGTGCCCAGCCCTCCCGGGTAAGGCAGCACTGAGGCACTGGTATAAATACTGTGTATAATGACTTCCAGTTATGGCTGGGAACAAGAGGAAAAGCCGTTTTTCCTGAAGGTGCTGCTCTGAGCCTGCGGAGCTGTGTGGGGAAGGGGCAGCGGGGACTCCCAGACAGGGAAAGGCAGAGGGGGAAGCTCGTGTTCATCCCATGGCCAGCCCAGAGCAGTGGTAACCTCTGCAGTTTGTATTACATTGTGTTCGTGTGGATATGAAAAATTGCTACGGTATAAAAATAGCAAGAAATGGGACAGCTGACTTCAAAAAACATAAAAGTCTCTGGCTCCTGATCAGTGAAGTTACATGATGGGTTTTTCAGGTTAGACCTTGTAACCATAAACTAAAAACAACAGAAATTCCAAATCTAAAACATAAAAAGTTTCCACATTACCTCCATCTCTCGTAGTGCATCTCATCCTTGGCTATGAAGTATTTACAGGTTTTACTCATTTACACAATATGGCTTCACTATATTTGTAACACAAAGCATTAAAACATCTCCGAGCAAAATTCTTCATAAAACATTCTGAATACAAAGTTTGGCATTTCAGTGATTTGGCTGAGAAAGCAGCAGAGTTACTTGTTTTCTGATTGTGCTTCTTGTTTTGGTGATGACAAGCACAAATTTTGGTCATTTCCATCAGGGCTTAAACTCCCTCAAAGCCCAGCTGAAGGTCCCGAGCTGTGGTCGCAGGGATGCTGTGCTGGAGCCCACGTTCAGTCGGGTAAGGAAGAGAGGAGAAGGCCTTTGCTTGGGACTTTGAGAGTAAGACAAGAGAGCAAGGATGTATTTTGTGGTTGTTCTGAAAGTGCAGGTCTTTGGTAATAGAAAGAGCAAAGCAAGGAAGGGGAGGTTTGCTGGGAGCAAGGCTCAGCCAATTCCATGGAGGGAAGGGTCCTGGAGCAGGGAATTTTTCATCATCGGGAATTCAACCGAGGAGCGACCTGCAGGAGAAGGACAGGTTTGAAAGCATCTTCAAAATGCTGCAAAAGTTTTAATTCCTGAACATGTTGAGGCCATTCTGAGAAGCTGGGCAGCCTCTGGTCCTAAAGGGAGCTCTCAGCTCTGCTGGAAGGAGAGTCAGTGCAGCCTGGATTTGTTCTGGATTTATTTCTGAATAAGCTGGGGTCTGACAGTGCATAAATCAGCTGTGGGACTGATCTGAGTGCCAGGATCACCATGAAGAAGCTGAGAAGGGGAGAGGATTTTGCTTGAGTTTTTAAATGTACTTAAAATTTGATTTGCTATGGAATAAATTAATCTTGGGGGGGTGGAAATAAAAAGTGAGTGCTAGGACAGTCCCTTGCTGAGTGTGAGTGAGTTTGGCAGCCCCTCAGGGCTACAGGAGCCCTGTGCCCAGCTCCAACTGGGGGAAAGGCTGGGATAGCAGGGCACTGCCAGTGGCAGGAACATCCCATGCCCTGTGTCCCATGCCAGAATGCTGGGTTGGATCCAGGGTAAGTGATCCCCAGCCCCCACTCACCACTGTTAGATGCCCGTTCTTGGCTTTTGCTATGAGCAGTTCTGATCCCGAGATGAAGTCGATGATCCCTTCTTTGCCTTGTCCCACCGTGAACTTTATGCTGGGAAGAGCAAAAGGTGAGAACAGCCCTGGTGAGCGTGTGGGACTTTGCAGGAGCTGGGTGTTAACAGAGCTGCAACAGATCTGCTCTGGAGCCGTGGCTGAGGTGGATTGGGTGCGTTTGGGTGGGGTACAGGACGAAGCAGAGCCGAGGCAGGGCCCCGGTGTCACTCACCTGCCCTGGTTGATGTTGACGTTGTTGATTTTGTTGGCCAGAATGGCTGTTTTTGTCAGAGTCTCAATCACGTGGTCACTCTGCAGGACAACGTCTCCCTGGGAGGAGAGTCCATGCTTTAGGATCGTGGCTTTGGTGTCACTGTACCAAAACTACCCTGCTGTAAGGGACAGGGGACAGGGACAGCACCAGAGGGGCGAACAAGCTCAGCTGAGAGCACAGGGAAATACCAGTGAAAGAGCTGGCCCAAAGCCACATCCCTGTCACCTTGTCGCCCCCTCCTCCCAGCTGGATGGGCTCCCTGTGCCTTCCACCCTTTCTCCAGAGGGGCTGGAGGAGGGAGGGAGGAGCCCCAGGTACCTTCTGCTTGTTGTCCTCACAGTGCACGTGCAGCACAAACAAGTTGTCGCTCAGGCTGCTGACGGAGATGCCTGGGGAGAGACGGGAGCGTCACCGGGAGCGTCACCGGGAGCGGCACCGGGAGCGGCACCGGCGCTGCCCGGGCCTGGGGAGGGTCACGGCCTCTGCCAGGAACGCAGCAACTGTTGCCACACGGCGCAGCTGAGAGGCTGCGGGGGCTGAGGGGGGAGGCTTCAGCCCAAGGCTGCAGTGACCGCCCTGCAGCAGGCTCGGCAGTTTCCCCCGCCCTAAGACTCCCGTGTCCCTGTGGGAGATTCCGAGGGCCAAAAGCTGCAGCAGTGGCCCAGGCAATCGCTCATGGGGAGGCTTGAGGGAGATAAATCGAATCACGTGGGTGACGTTTTATTGAGCTTCATTTTAGAAAAACACAATTTCAAGATACTAAAATGCTTGCCAGGATCAGCTCATCCCATTCTTGTGCAGGACAAAGACAAATTGGACTTTTTAGTGGTACATAGTAAAGTGCAGCTGAGGTGCAGGGTGAGGAAGTGCCCAGCCCCATCCCCGTGCCATTCCCACCTGTCAGGTTGGAGTAGTCGATGCGCTGCTTGATCTTGGACTCCTCCACCACGATGGCCGAGCTCTGGGTGAGCAGCAGCTGCCGTGCCCTCGCCTTGTAGCCCTTCCTGTCGTACTTGACCACGGGCACTGCGTACTGAAACACGAGTGAGCAGGGCCAGATCCCACCTGGGGGCACTGCCAGCCCCCAGCAGGCACCAGCCAGGGCTTGGGAAACCAGGAATGCAGAAAATTCTCTGTGCCAGAACTTCCCCGCTGCCCCAGAGCAGCTCTGGACGCACCCTGGTGGCTGCACTGCCTGGGGACTGGGAAACCCGGGTTGGGTGTCACTCTGGGGGGTTCCCCCCTTCCCCTCCAGCTGTAAACCATTCAGTTCTTAACTGACATCATTAATCTGTCTAATCTCCACTTTCTAATCCATCAGCTCTTCCCAGCCTGTCCTCAAAAGCAATACAAGTTTAATACAATGTAAAATTCTTGCTGTGCTTTCTCCAGAGATCTAATTGGCCCCTCTGCTGAATAACTGGGAGCTTGACAAAAGTATTGAGACACATCTCTCACCTTAAGTGCTTCATTTTCTAATGCCTGAAGGACTTTAGTATTTATTTCTTCTCTACCTGTATTAAAACCAAAGAGGTGGGGGGGTCAGAAAGGAATTTCCAGCAAGAAAAGAGTTCATTAATCCTCTCTTCCTTCTCCCTGTTAAACTTGGCAACCCCCACTCACCCAGTCGAGTGTTGATGAAGAGCCTGGGAACACTCTGAGGATAATTGTCTTTTTTACCCTTGAAAATCTCACTGGCAATTACTTTTTGTTCCAGCTGCAAGGACAAAAGTTTTCTGGTTTAGTATAAAATTTCTTCTCATTTAAAAGATACATTTGTGTTAGAAGAGATGTCCCCTTTGTGGTTTTATTAGCAGTTATGATTTAGTTCCTGTTTGGATGAGGAGTCACCCTAAACCTTCAGTGCCTGGAGGTGGCAGAGCTCCAGCCCCTGTCAGTGACCTGAGCCCTGGGCTCCTTTGCTCCAAGAACAATCCAGGGGCTGGAGAAGTGAAATCCCCACTGCTGTACTTGGGGCCAAGGCTGTGACACAGGACAAGGCACCTGGGATGATTTACAGGCAAAAATGGGGGTAAAAGAGGCTCCTTATCAGTGAGTCTGGTGTGCTGGGGGAAAGCAGCTGCTGAGCTGAGTTAATCCCATGTCCTTAATCACAGGCTCAGCCCCAGCCTTTCATTCCAGGTGTCCATGCACTGCAGAAGGTGAGAAATTGTGCAGTGAAAAACCTTCATGGCAGTTACTGCCAACATCTCCTATTATGTCTCTTTACTGAGCTTTTTTTAAAATACAAAAACTCCCTCCCCCTACCTTCCCATGAGATTAATCAAATCTTAGTATAATTTTTATTCTCTTTAGCTAAAACAGAGCAGCTGAAACTGTTCCTGTAACTTCTCTGTTTAGAAAATGACTGGGTTTGTGTCTGCAGGATTCTTACTCTCTACTTTACATGGTACAGGCAGAATAATGCAGCTTCTTATATTTTTAGTTTCCATGGGCAGAGTAGCAGGGCCTTTCAATAGAGAAATTATGTGGGGGCTTGGCTCCACAGCCTGTCTAAACAGTACCTATTGAAATATGTGTAGAATGGGGTCTCTTCAATGCACATTCCAGGCTTTTAGTGTTCTGTGTCTAACCTAAACCCAAATCAGTGCCAGTGTTCCTGTGGCACCCCGGAAAGCAGCGATTCACACCCCTGCAGCTCCCCACTGCTGCTTGAGCCCCGGGGCAGGGCCCTGGCCCTCCCACCCAGCTGCTCCTCTCCTCCAGTCCCTGGGAGTTCTGCCCATGGGAATGTCGGGGAAACCCTGCGAAGGTGCCCCATACCTGCTGCTTCCACTCGGGGCTGATCCTCTTGCAGTAGGTCCAGACCATGTTCTGCATGCAGAGCCTGCGCAGCAGCTGCGACGCCTGCGGGGAGCCCGGGGAGAGGGGACAGGTCAGAGCTGGGGACAAACCCCCAGGGACAGAATCCCAACAGCCCAGAAGCAGGGACAAACCCCCAGGGACAGAATCCCAACAGCCCAGAAGCAGGGACAAACCCCCAGGGACAAAAACCCAACAGGGACACATCCAACAGCCCAGAACCCCTGACAAACCCAAGAGAGCAGCAGCAACTGCAGAAAATGCACTGTTGGGTTAAAAAGCTGTTTCCTGACCAAGAATTAAATAGTAAGTAGTTGATTTTTTGCCTTTCTCTATGAGGGTTTGCCCTGGGACTTCTCCAGCTGCCTTAGAATGGAGAATAAACACCAGGATCCCTCCTCTCTGCTATGCTGTGCACTTCCTTCCTTCCTTCCTTCCAGCTGTACCTTCAATCCAAACAATTCTTTGGATAAGGTAACTGGGATTTTCTGCAGTATTTTGTTTTGAGCAGATAAACCAATTCAAGCAGATGCAGAATAACAACAGCAGCAGAGGGAACTGAATTTGTTAAGAGAAAAATTGAAGGGAATTTCAGATATGGATGAGAAGCCCAGGAGAAAATGGTGTTGCAACAGCACCACACTCCAAGGAGCTGCAATCCTCTAGGCCTGGATTCCCCTCCCTCATCCCAGAGCTCCTTCCCACCTCACAGAGTGATGGGGGAGGAGTTGGCCACGATTTGTCCAAGACATTTTTTGGTAAGTTCCTCTTGAGGTTCATCAGGAAGGAGAATCGGATGTAATCCAGGAAATACTCGTTCTCTGGGCACCGCGGGTGGTTCCGGTAAATGAAGCCTTTAATGAACCTGTGGACGTGGAAAATATTGTTAGAAAATTTCAAAAGTCATCCAAATTAGTGGTATTTAAAGGTTCTATTTTTCCTGGGCTTTATTTAATGTAATTTATTTAAAAAAAAAGCTCTGTAGTGACAAGAAAGTTTCTTTTTAGCTTCTTATTGTTAAGGAATGTCATGTTTGAGGGCTTGGGCTGCTCTTCACTCACCTCCTGATTGTCTCCACTGCCCATTTCCTCTTGGCAGCTTTTCGGCGTCCCAGGGTTCCCCTCCACCAGGACTGGATGGTGATGGCTAAAAATAACACAAAGATTTTGCATTAAGGGAGCTCCTTCATCCCCAAACTGACTCCACACAAAACTGGCACCAAAAATGCTCAGGAACACCCACTCTGGAAATACCCAGCTTTAAGTGGGGCATGGGGGCAAGAATATGAGTTTTTAATAATATGATACAAGGGATAAATGTCAGTAAAAGGATGGGAATTGCTGGAGGAGCTGCTGGGGGAACATCTCTCTCCCTTTCTGTGTCTCTCATACCTGAATGTTTCATGGTCAGGAATTTCTTCCGGCGGTAGAAACCTCTCCACGTCGCCTGCATTTTTGTGGCTGGAATTGCAAGAAAAGCAGCAATTTGCAACTGTGACCAAGCACATTTTGGCAGAAGAAGACTCAACTTTCTAAACAGAAATCCACTGTGAGTGTGAGTGCCTCACCCAGACTCTGCTTCCTCACTTCCAGAGCATCTTCTGTCGCAAACAAGGTCTTGGGAAAGCGGATAAAAATCTTTGTTCTGGAAATAGAAATGCAGAATTACATTTTACATGCTGGAGCAACTTGCTTTTGACATCCCCTTCGGGCTCTGTAATCTTTCCCTCCCGCATTATCTAGAGAAGCTTTATTTCAAAGGGACAGCAAGGGACGTGCAGTAATTCATAACCTCAGATTGAGAGCACAGAACTGACCGTCCCATTTTGTATTCTTCTGGTTTGTAGCCAAGATGCTTCACCAGCACAGCCACCCCATCATAGGGCCGCCCATCCCACGTGGGCCACGTCTCTGGACACAGGGATTTGTACCTGGGGATTGGCAGGAGAGGAAATCTTAGGGAGAGAAGTGCAATCCAAGGAGGGAAAGAGGCCACAGGAGGGGAGAGGCATCATGGGAAGGGAGAGAGCCCAAACCTCCCAACACCTCTAGGTGGAAACGCTGCCCCTGTGCTGTTCAAAACAGTTCCCAGCCTCAACATCAATGGGATGAAGCTCAGGGGGAGGAAGCAGCAGAGGAAAGAATTCCAAAGTAGCTTCACCTCTGCAGGAAAACCTCGTATTTTCTGCGGTAGGCGAAGCCGGCTCTGCGCACCCGCAGGTTCTCCATCAGCCCCAGGTATTTCACCTGGTGTCGGATCAGGACCTCATCAAACCGATCTTGGCAGGGCATGGAAATGGAGAAACACAATCAGTGCACAGCTGCCCCTTGGTCTAGGGAAGGGGAGTGTTCAGCCCTTGTTGTATCTCCCACAATTATCTTTAACCTCCAACGAATCCTCACAGCGCAAGTCCCACACAACTTTGTGTCTCCTGTCTTCCCCTCCCATCCCCTTTTAATTATTTATGTTTAGCTCCAAAATGAAGTTTTCCTTTGGGATGTTTTATGCATAGAGGAACCAAAACTGAGGGAGAATAAGGTCATTATAATGAATTTACAAAGGTCAGTAAATCTTTACTTTAGCCACGACCTTCCTGCACCCTTGAGCAGTGCTCCCACTGCGATTTCTGGCTGCTGGCACTGCCACCCCCTCCCTAAGGAGCTCAGGCACAGACCCCAAATGAACCCAAAATCGTGCAGGGCTTCATGTGACTCCTTTCTGTGCCTCCCTGACTGGGATGCAGTGCTCTGCCTCTGTCCCCAGGGCCTTACCAGCCTGTTTGGCATCGTTGGGTTTCATGCAGCGAATGTAGGAGGGCTCTTTGGACATCAGGATTTCCATGAGTTTGGAGAGGCTGTTTTTGAACTGAGTTGCTGCCTAGGAGAAAAAAAACTACACATGAAGGGGTGACTTGGAGCTGGCTACAAACCAGCAGAATATGATGTGAGGGGTTTGCATCCAGATCATGTCAGAGAGTTCATGTTTTAAAAAGAGGGAACAGCCACAGCCCCCTCCAGCTCTTGAGTTCTCACCGTTTCAGGTCTCTTTTTGTCTGTCAGCTCTGTCCTATCAAAGCACTGGTTTATGATGGGGTTCTCTGAGTTGCACATGGTCTGCAGAGAGAGATGTTTTCAGAGATGAAGTACAGAGAACTACCAGAGAAACCTGAGAAGAAAACTATTTGAAATAACAAAATAAACATTGGGATCTCAATCCATCTTTTCAGAGCACAGCCCTGTGGACGCACGGCCTCCAGATGGAGTCCAGAAGAATCTTTTCCCTCAGGTGCCACCTCACTTTAAACCCAACTCCTCATTCTGTCCTGGAAACTTCCTCTCTCCACACTCACCTCCTTCAGGTTCCGGAAGAGAAGGTCGTTGTTTTTATCTAGAAAACCTGGAAGGAAAACAAACCACTCAGGCTGTTCCACTGGAACTTCAAGGCAGGGATTTGAGATCTGAAGTTAATCTGCTTGATCAAATGCTGGGGGGATGTATTTTAGGCCCAGATTTTTGGTTTCCCTGTGTTACCTGCAACACTGTAGGTGACGTCCCCAGCGTAGTGCGAGAGCCGGAACTCCTCCCGCCCCAGCGACTTGCGCGTCTTCTGGTCAGCAAGTTTGTGCCTGGGGAGGGAGCAAAAACTTTCAGGAGAAACAAAACCCTGCAGGATTCACTTCAAAAAGCACCAGGATATTCAGTCCTGGAGCGGGACTGTGCAAAGGTGAGCAAGGAATGTAAATTGGACTTGGTGATTTTCGGGTAAATAAAGTTATCAACCGGCGCGCCATGGAAGTGTCATTAAATGTATTTATGTTCAATTGAAAGGAGAATTTCAGTGTTCCTTGCAGAGTGGTTCTATGTGCACATAAGATGTAGACATCCTAAACTGAGCATTCAGAATACAAGCAGAACATTCAGAATAAACAGACATTTGAAGCTCCAAAACTGAAGTAAATAATCTGCAAAGTGAGAGGTGAGTCAGTAACAAGAGTTGTGTCGCCCCTATCACATTCTGAAGCTCAGCCAGGCACTTAGTGTTGACAACCTATTTTATATTATCTGAAATATCAACCAAACGCCTTTGTGAAAGGAAATTATCATCTTTTATGTGGGACCCAGCACGGTGAGGATGTTATTCACACGCTGGAATCCCTCAGCTGTGGGAACACTCACGTGAGAAAATGAGGGTGGTTCTTCACAGTCTCCTCCAGTTTCTCCAAGAACGTCGTGTCTGTGGCATCCCCAGGTCTCAGACATTCCTCATCCTACAAACACAAAAATTCCAGGGGTTTCTGACTGAGCTCTCACTGAAACTCTGTCCCAGTTGGACCGTTTGGCCTTTCCACAGGTAACCAACTTTTAGCTCAACAAATGAAGAATTCTTGAGCTGAAAAGGAAAACATTTCCCTCCTTCCAGACTGCCTGGACTGGGAGCTGCTTTCCCCAGAGCCCATGGAGGCGATGCAATGACTTCTAATGGTGTCACTATTCAGTGTATTATTGCTCTTCCCACCTACTCAAACACTTTCAACATAAACGGATTTTTTCCCCTGTTTTCCCCCTCGTTTTCCACTACACTGCCGGAAATTTTTCATTCAAAAAGATGTTTTCAACTCACCAAAATAGAAATGATGCCTTTGAATTTCTCTTCCACCAAATCACAAATTATTTTGTTATTGAAATACTGAACTGGTTCCCACTGCAAAGACAAGAAATCACACTTAGATGAAAACAATTCTAGACTGGAAAAGAAACATGCAGATTTCAGAACATTTCAGAGAGTACCTGACTTAAACAATCTTTCTGTCAAAGCTTTTTCACTCATCATATATTTTTTCCTAGCATTGCCTTTATTAAAATCAGGGGAAAAGCTTGGGATGGAATTACTCACTCCCAGCTGTCTCACACAGTTACCAGGGTTTCAAAAAGAGGGGCAAAAGGAAAATTCTTTAATTCCTTGATTTGGAGATGATGGCAGGATCTCTGGGGATTTGGGGGATTTGGGCTCTTACCGCGATGCCCTCAGACTCGTACTCCTCTTGCTCTGACTTCAGGGTGAGCTCTATGAAGAGCTGCTGCAACTTTTCATTGCAATAATTAATACAAAACTGCTCAAAGCTGCAAAGAAAAATCAGAAAAATAATCACTGTTTGTACAGAAGGAGGTACAAACAGTGGGAGCAGCAGGGATAGAGTAAATCAAGAGAAACAGGTTTTTGTGAAGTGTTTATTTACTGACTGTATGCATTTAGTAAGTTTATTATTTAGGGAAACTCAGAGAGTTCCAGAAGGAGGGGAAAATGGGCATGAAGGATGGAACATGGAGGAACACAAAACCCTTGAATAAAGGCCCAATAACACCGCAAATCTGAGAGTCTTGGTTCAGTGCCAGCTGCCAGGGAGGTTCCAGACTCTGCCAGTCCCATCTCCTGGTTTAGCACCACCATGGGAAGATGCCACAGCACCCACCCCTGGGCTGGAGAGCTGGACAAAGGCACAGCTCAAGGTAAGGCATGAATACACCCAAAAAACCACAGTTAATTTAAAATACCAATACCATTAATGGCTGTAAATGCTAATTATGAGCCAGATGTCCTAAGTGTTAGAAGCCCAACGATTATCAGATTTTCATCTGATGTTCTGGCACCTCTTTTACTAAGAAATGAATCCAAGCCTTGTTTCACAAGGGAGAGAAAACACCATAACTGAAAAATTCTATTCAGAATTTATCAAAACAAACCTGTTGTGCTGGAAAACCTCAAACCCATAGATGTCCAGCAATCCTAGAACTGTTGTACTTCTCCAGCCTGGAAACTTCTCTTCCTGCAACAGAGCAGAAAACAAATGTAGATATTTACTCACAGCTATGATCCATCCCTGGATCTCCATCATTTAATCCCTGCGCAATTCGGAAAACAAATTAATTTAGAAACAAGTGAAAGCATTGAACTTGCTTTGAAGCTGAAATATTTGGAATTTGCTTTTCCATTTGGCTGGAAATCAACCACCAGAAGGTTCACTTGCCTTGTAAGCCAGGGATTTGTTGACCTTGTTGACCAGCCAGGAGAAGGTGCGGCCGTAGACGGCCTTGGCGAGGGCGTCCCTGGCGTAGGCTGCCTGCTCCAGGTTCAGGGGACTCACCAGCTGCAGCAGGAGCAGAAAAAAGCCTCTCAGCAGCCCCCCAAAGCAAGAGGTCCCCTTTTCCTGCCTCATCATCACTAAACAGCCACTCAAAAGCGTCCTGCTCGTGGCTGAACAGTCAGCAGTGGCACCCTGCAGCGAAAACCTCCCGTGAGAGGTGACGAGGGAACTGCTGGCAGAGCTGATTCATTCGATCCCATCTGCCTCCCAAATCCCCAGGGCCTGTTCTTACCTCCTCCCCTTTTGCTATGATCTTCTTGTGGATCAGTGCATCCCGAAGCACAGAGCCATCCACTGCCAGCAGCTGCAAGCAGGATATTCAATTAATTTATGGAGCTGTACATTCCATTTTCCTAAAATCTCAGTCCAGTGACACAACCCTTCATTTCCCACTCACACTGAGCAACTCTGCAGCATCAATCCCTCCCTTCCCTCCTTTCTGGCAGGGATGTGAGCTAACAAATGAATTGGCTGGAAGGAAGTGGCCAAGCAAAGGCACAAAGGTGGTTCTTTCTTTAAAACTCTTTCGAGAGTCTATTCCTACCTCACTGCCCAAAGGTGGAAACCTCAAGGCAATGGTGGGTCAGGTGGTAAACAGAGAAGCTGTCAATTAAATATGTTTGATGATAATATTTGCATTTTATTTAGGTCAAATAAAAGCGAAATTCATACGAACTTCTATATCACAGTCTAAAATTATATGATGGTATCAAGCTCAATTCACCTCTACAGTTCCCCTTCCCTGTGATATCTCCCTCACTGGTGATACTCACCCTGGCCAGGTATTTAATCTGATTCTCTGTAGTGACCTGAGCATTCCCCTGCTCATCAGCAGCAAATTGGACATTCCCCAGGTGCAGGACACTGGCCACAATGCTCAGCAAATCCTGGCATGGAAGCAACAGGCAAAAATCAGGATGATGGAATGAACAGACAGCGAGGTTTTTTGTGTTAATTCATTTTTTAGGAGAACATTTTGTATCTGTTTCAAGATTTTTGTAGAGAATACATTCACTCTGAATTGATTCATTGATTTCAGTCAGAAATCCTAAATCAAAGCAGAAAAAAATCCTTAAAAGTAGGAAAATCTGTGCTGCTAAACCTCACCTCCACCTCACTGTCATTGAAGCCGATAACAGACAGGGCTCTCCTCATAATCTTCCACTCATTTTTGTCATTTATGGAACTGACCCTTGCACAGTGACCCTAAAAAGACACAGTTTGATATAAGTAAGTAAATAATCATCAAAGATACATTATCCATGCTCAATGCATTGTGTTTCTTTTTATAGCAGTCACCTCAGAGCTATTTCTGAAGCGAGGGAAGTAAATTACAAAAACAATTGGAGATATCCCAGTCCTGTAATATAATATTTTCAGAATTATAGTTTATGTTCACCTTTACTAAATAATGATACTGCTGTGGGTTCTTCTCAAGGCCCAGCCTCCTCAGCAGGTCCTCCTCCCCTCCTTCCAGGAGCTGGTAGAAGATGTGGAAGTTCCTCTCGCCGTGGTTCTGGTGCACAACTCGGGATTTCTCCAGGAGGTAGTTCAAGATGTGGCCCCCGACAGGAGCCCCCTAAACCAAACCAGACACGTGGAAAGAGTTCATCAACACAGAGGAAAATGGTTCTGCTTCTTGGTTGTCTGGTCAAAGACAAGACCTGAAGCAAAAACCCACAAAAGCCCAGAAATGATCTGTCATTCTGTGCCACGAGCTCTATTTCAGCTCCAGCACGGTGGTGATTGGAGTGCTGAAACTCCTTCCAGGAATTCACCACAGAGGGAAAGCACCAAAACTGAGTGTGGAGGGGTTAAAGGAGACCTAAAAGCCTGGAGGATGACAGTGCTGAGCTCCTCAGTCTCTGCACTGTGTCCACCTTGCTGGTGTGGGGCAGTTGGGATCAGAGTGGACACAAACTCTGTGCAAAGTTACACAGGACAGGGATCATCTTCAGATCTCTCGGCTGGTTTATGTGGATTTACCTGGGCATTGGCACAGAGCACTAGAAATAAAATTCCCTGGAAATAAAAGGTTTTGATCTCACTGGCTCCTTGTACAGAGAAATAAGGGAGGAATGAAAGGAAAGCCAGTGCCATAAAACCTTCTGGACCCAAACTTTGCTACCTCAGGCTCTGCTTACGGTGCCACCAAGGAAATGCAAAGCACTCGCTACACACACACAACGACACGAGAACACAGAGAACTCCTATAACTGGGACCAGTCCTGAAATATAAACCAGATTCCAAGTTACCCTGTAATCAAACTGCACATCCATGTACTTCCCAAACCGACTGGAGTTGTCATTCCGAAGGGTTTTTGCATTTCCGAAGGCCTGAAAGGAAAACGACCGGAGAAAAATGAATGAGTACCAAAACACGTAATTTATAAACACTTGGGTGAAGTTGCCAGTTATTTATTTACAGCCTAGGATTTTCCTTCCTGGAAACCCAGAAGGAAACAGATTGCTCCCTGAATTCTAACGCTGCTCTTTACCCCGTGCAAGCAGCGCTGATGGAACATCCTCTGCAAACCCTTCATCCCCCTGCAAGCTGATTTTAATGCCAGTGCACTGCTGACAGCACGTGCCACGGCTGGCAGCCTTTCCCAAGCTTCCTCTGCACCGCAGGCGTTTGCCACAGCTCGCTGCCAGAGGGGCTGCGGGGCACTCCTGCTGCTGGGAGCTCACCCGCTGGGATACAGGGCACGGGGACACGGGGACACAGAGCACAGGGATACAGGGACACGGGGCATGTGGACACGGGGATGCAGGAACACAGAGCACAGGGATACAGGGACATGGGGATACAGGGCACAGGGACACAGAGCACAGGGATACAGGGACACGGGGATGCAGGAACACAGAGCACAGGGATACAGGGACACGGGGATACAGGGACACAGAGCACAGGGATACAGGGACACGGACACGGGGATACAGGAACACAGAGCACAGGGATACAGGGACACGGACACGGGGATACAGGGACACAGAGCACAGGGATACAGGGACACGGGGATGCAGGAACACAGAGCACAGGGATACAGGGACACGGGGATACAGGGACACAGAGCACAGGGATACAGGGACACGGGGATGCAGGAACACAGAGCACAGGGATACAGGGACACGGGGATACAGGGACACAGAGCACAGGGATACAGGGACACGGGGATGCAGGAACACAGAGCACAGGGATACAGGGACACGGGGATACAGGGACACAGAGCACAGGGATACAGGGACACGGGGATGCAGGAACACAGAGCACAGGGATACAGGGACACGGGGATACAGGGACACAGAGCACAGGGATACAGGGACACGGACACGGGGATACAGGAACACAGAGCACAGGGATACAGGGACACGGACACGGGGATACAGGGACACAGAGCACAGGGATACAGGGACACGGACACGGGGATACAGGGACACAGAGCACAGGGACACGGACACGTGGCATGGGGACACAGAGCACAGGGATACAGGGACACGGGGCATGTGGACACAGGGATGCAGGAACACAGAGCACAGGGATACAGGGACATGGGGATACAGGGCACAGGGACACAGAGCACAGGGATACAGGGACACGGGGATGCAGGAACACAGAGCACAGGGATACAGGGACACGGGGATACAGGGACACAGAGCACAGGGATACAGGGACACGGACACGTGGCATGGGGACAAAGAGCACAAGGATACAGGGCACAGGGACACAGACACGGGGACACGGGGATACAGGGACACTGGACACAGGGATACAGGAACACAGAACACAGGGACACGGGAAAACGGGGGCACAGGGACACGGGGATACAGGGACATGGGGACACAAGGCACAGGGGCACAGGAAAATGGGGACACAGGGATAAAGGAACACAGAGCACAGGGATACAGGGGCCTGGGGACACAAGGCACAGGGACGGGGATACAGGGAAATTGGGACACAGGGCACAGGGGCACGGGGACACAGAGCACAGGGATACAGGGACATGGGGACACAGGGCACAAGGGTACAGGGAAAAACGAGGATACGGGAAAACGGGGCCACGGGGACATGGGGATACAGGGACACAAGGAAACAGGGGTACAGGGAAACAGGGACACAGGGACATCTCAGGGCACAGGGATACCTCAGGGCACTGCACGCAGCCGGGGCTGGACACTAGAGGACACCACAGCACCAGAAAACGAACCCAGCCTTTCTGAGCTGCCCACTGGGATGTGCCCCATGGCAGTCCTGCAGTCACCCAGAGCTCTTCCAACGCCAAATCCCCTCTGTTCCCACACCCCATCATGCCACAAGTGCTCCTGGAGGGCTGGAAAGGGCCAGGATTGCTTTGGCCAGGAATCAGAGCGGGATTCCCGGTGATGCGCCCACACAGCATTCCCAGGACACGCCGTGTCTACGCCCCGTGGGGTCCCGCTGTCCCCTGCGCCTCCGCTGGGAAACGGGAGCGTTCCCAGGGCCAGGATTCCATGGGAATTACCTCCAGGACGGGGTTGGACTGCAGCAGCCGGTCCTTGACGGTCTCGACCTGCTGGCTGGCGGGGCAGGTGACAGCGTAGTACTGCAGGATCTTCTTGGTGGCCTCGGTTTTGCCGGCGCCGCTCTCGCCGGAGATGAGGATGCACTGATCCTTCCTCTCGGTGCGCAGCGAGCGGTAGGAATTGTCCGCGATGGCGTAGCTGGGAGGGGACAGCCGGGATCAGCGTGTTTACCTGGGAAATCCCGGCAGAGACATCCCCCAAAATAGCCCCAGGCCATGGGCTGGGTGAGGTCACACGGCCCCTGCACAGTGGTGACAGCGCAGGACAGCGCTGACACCTCCGGTCACGTCTCAGCCACCGAGCCAAGCTTCTGCAGGGGCGTGACACAAATTGTCAAATTCTTTGAGACTGTTCTTTTGACAAAAAAAAAAAAAAAAAAAAAAAAAAAAAAAAAAAAAAAAAAAAGCAGAAGTCGACTAAATTGTGCAGATCAACTGGTTTTTCTAAATATAAATGGTCTCTCAGCACTGGTCCCATTGGAGAGCCATGAGAGAAGTTTTACACTCAGAAAACGCCTTGTTCTCCACTGGTATTTTTTCTTGCTTATCTTCTAAGTGGTGATACATTTGGAAGGTCACAACAGAATTTGGCAGTCTGGGTGGCTCCAGAGCTTCTCTTGGATGGTGGGAAGAGCTGGAAAAGCCACCACAGATTAAGGAGCATCCTGCAGGTCCCCTCTGCCCCAAACACCCTGCCTGCACAGTCTGGCCCTGCCCTTCTGCTCCCTCCTTTGCTGCTTTTTCTTTCATTTCTGTGTTGTGAGCAGACAGGGTCTCACAATTCCCAGAGTCACACACACCCCTACAACAGCAGAGAGCAGCAGGGGATGAGTGACAATGGTGACAGCTGCTCAGGGGGACAGGTAAAGGACAAACCCACATTAGACAACCTCCCTAACAACATTTTCAGCTCTCACATGTGGTGAGCAAGCAGATATCCTGTCTTCATACACCTGACAACATTTTAGTAGCTTGGCTTTTTTAATTTTCAGTTTTTCTTTTTTCTTTTTTTCTTTAAACTCTCCTGCTGTGCTATTAATTAGAAGTAATCACACCAAAATAACAGCCGTGGCCTTCTCGAGTCTATTAATACTTGGTGCTAAGGCAACACCAATGAGCTCCCTTGGCAACACAACTCATCCCACAAAATACATCATGTCCCTCTCTCCCCATCCAGATTCTGCCTCTGGAGCCTTTTGGAAAACAGCTGAATAAATGCAAATTTAATTTGGATTTGAAGCAGTGCCTCTGGCCCCTGTGCCTTTACTGGGTGGTTTATGGCCCCGAGAGCTCCAGTCAGGCACAGAGAGATCCACTGTAAATAAAGATGTTTATGGTCCCATTCGCAGGCCATAAACAGGACAGGATGTGACAGATCTCTGGGAATATGCTGGGTTCCAAGCCCACAGGGATAACTTTCCTCCTCTGAGTGTGATGCACTTCCCAGAGAACCCAGTGCTCAGGCCTACACTTGAACTATCTGACACTGGAATGGAGATCTTGAAGGGTTTTGGCTTTCTAGAGTCAGTTTAGAAGAGGAGAAAGAGCAAAAAAGACACCTGAGTTACTGGAAAAGGAGAAGCCCAGAGCATTACACTGCAGATGGAGAATTTTGATGCCCCTCAGAGGATTTTTAAATGCATATATAATCAAAGAATGCAATAAAATAATCAAATAATGCAATGGAACAGCAAAAACAGTTAACAAAAACCTGTTTTCCCAGTGGGAGCAGCAGTTTCCAGGATCACAGTTCTCCTGGGTTCACTTATGAGCTGCACATTTTACAGATTCTGAAGGGATTTGTTAAAAGAAGAAAGAAAGCCTAAGAAATAATCAGCTACACTGTGATTTAAGTGGAATTAAAGCACATCTGCTCAGGGCTTTGTGCTATCCATGAGCATTGTCATCATCCTGTACCTACTGCACACTTAAAACCAGAGCCACAGTCCCAAGGATTTTCCAGAGAGGCACAAAATTCACATCTAAGGGCACAGAAGCCCTTCCCTGACCACAGGCAAAGGGAACTGAGCAGGGTTGAATGCAGGGCTTTTCAGGTTCAATTCTCCCACATCTAGGTTCACACAGTAAAAATCACATTTTTGTCCTAAAAAATCCAACTTCCAGAGCTGAGACTTTCCCAAGTAATGGTGTTTCTCTCCCTCTCTGTGCTTGCAGCACATTCTGGTTTGTTTACTCTCCTGGGCTATGTGCCAGCAATAAGAAACAACCCAAATAGTTTGCTCAAAAATAATGTCATTTACTCGTCCAAGATCTCAGAAAAAAAACCCAACAAAACACAGCACAACATAAAAAAAACCCTCCAAGAGGAGCTCAGATTTGGCCCTTAGTCCTGAAAAAAAAACCCCATTTTGAAGTCATGTGGCCCCAGCTCTCAGTCATCTTTTTCAGCCTGACAAAAAAATTCAAAAGCTTTCAAAAATAACTTTAAACCTCAAACTTCTTCTTCTTTTTTTTTTTTTTTAAATGGGAAATTGGGAATGCTCACTAAGCCAGACCATGTAAATAAATACATTCCTTGTTCCAACAGGCTGATGGTATCTTAGCAACAAGGGAAATACCAGATAAATATTGGTCAGGCAGTAACAGCAGAGGTAGGAAAGAAACCCCCACACACCAGAAACTCTTTCCCCTACTTAGCCCCGGACACGGAGACCCCAAATAACCCTGGAACAATGAACTCCTGTCCTGCCAGGGCTGGGTAAGCAACTCTGTTCCTGCAGCCAGGAAGGAACCAACTCCCTTTCCAAATACTGCTCTTGCAAAGGCAACTCATCCTCTTTGGAGAGAGGAACAGGAATAGAAAGAGCCTCACACCACACCCTCCAGAGGATCCTCTTTATCCCTAGGATTTCCAGGGCTGCAGCTGGGACAGGGAGAAGTCCTGTTTGCCTCTTTTCACGTGTCCCAGCTGTGTGGGAGTGACAAAACCTGCACTGGCACCCACTCACAGGTGAGGAGAGACTTCATAGAAGCTGACGCCGCGGTACCGCTCCATGTTCTGCTTTGTGTAGATTTCCAGTTCCTTGTAGGGGTTCACAGACACCAGCACAGAGCCAATGTAGGTCTGACAAACAGAACAAAAAGCAGGGAGGTTACAGGAGGCCTGGAGGCAGAGCTCAGGTGTCTCTGGAGGCTGGACACCCTGGCGTGCTGGGGATGCTGGTGAGGACTTCCAAACAAGCCAAAGGTGCTGAAGAAGAGAACTCTCAGCTCTGGGAGAGTGAAACTGCTGGAGTTGTGCCAGCCATGTTATCCTTGCTGGGTAAAAACCACCTCAAATAGTGCTTTTAGGGTTTCCAACAAGCCACAATGCTGGGTTATTTCTGGTATACATTTAGGATGGGGTTCAAGTCTGGGGTTGGTGGAAGTGAGTGAATTCAGGAGACAGAAGAATGTGGTGGGAGTTGGATTTTCAGCGCTGTCAAGGCCACCAGATCTCAACAGGAGCAGTGCAGTGAGTCCCTACACCCACCAAATGACAGCACCACAGACTGGTCCTGGCACAAGCACCCGTGGCCTGTGTGAGCTGCCACCACCATCTCCAAACCCCAGTGCCGAGCAAAGCCGGATTTGCCCCATGCAGCAAACGTGCTCCAGGCCTCTGAGGGACACCCTGGCGACTGTCCCTGTGCTACTCACATAGATCAGGTTCTCCTTGAAGCGTTTCCTCAGGTTTTCAATGAATGCAGCCTCGCTGGTGAAGTTTTCCAGCAGGACAAAGTCCTGCACCCCCACACGGTCCCGGGCCGTCAGAGCGCTCTCCATGGTCAGCCGGATGCCGTTGGCTCCCAATCCCTGCAGCCAAAAGCACAGGGAAGTTGGGATGGCTGTGGGTTTGCAGGCAGTTCCCCGAGTCCACAAGAACCACAGTTACCCTTGGATAACCATATTAAAATGAGATCTCAAAGCGGGACATTAAAATAATCCCACTGCTGCTGCTGAAAACAGTGATTACAGCACTTCATCAGTTGTCTGCTCTAATTGCTTTGAGGGAGGACAAGTCAGCATTAGGGAAAAATCACTGCTCAATTTCCAATAACTTCAAATCAATCAAAGAAACAAACATTTGATAAAGAGAATAAAACTTGGATTTCCTTTCCCAGGCATCCATTAGCAGGAGGGACACTGAAAAGTGTTCTCTCTCTGATTTCACAACGGGAAGCTGTTACGAGGTAAGGAATCATTTATGACTAATGATGATTCATCTCAGAAGCAAACAGCTTCACACTGCTGACCAATTTAAAAGCTTTAGCAAGGCACCCAGTGGCAAAATCCTGAGAAAATGGAGAATAAATGAGAAATGGACATTTCTGCATCCCACACCCCTGAATTTAGACCGTGACACCGACGTGCAAAGAGAGACTCCTACCCCGACCCTCTTTTAAAGGTTACATTTTCAACGTGGTGTGGGTGAGACACAGCCACCTGTGGAAAGCACCCATCTGCTGACTCCTGACTTCACTGTGAAGCAGGGAGGGGAAATCTGCACCCAGGGGTGACTCAGTGGCTGCTTGCTGGGGAAATCTCTACTCAAAGGACAGAGACGGAGAAGGTGAGAGGCACCACAGGAACCAGAGACACGACGTGTGAAACCCTCTGCGTCACGCCTGCGTGCGTTTCCTTATCTTCTTCAACCCTTCTTACTCTGCAAGATGCTCACAGCAGCACCCTTCTCCTAAACCTATTAAATCTATTTCCCTTAAGCACTAAGTGATGGATAACCTAACGAAGTCTGGGATATTGCACAAACACCAGAGGGGTCTGTTCCTAAAGCAGGCTCGTGCACCACCAGCAACCCCAGACACCCACCACAAACTGGGAGTGCCAGACCCTGCACAATGATGGAGATGACTTTTACTGACTCACAGAGTTCCTCTCTGCACCTTCCCAAGACGTAAAAGTGGTCAAACCACAGGAACTGATGATGTGCAGGGATTAAAATAAACCCAGCCTTGGTCAGGATGAAAATTTACCTGAAGTTTTGCTAAACAGTAATAAAAGCAAGAGTCACTGAAGTATGAATTTGGGTCAGAACAGATGCAAATCCCTTCAGTCTGCAGTTGCTTTGACTCACCAGTTTCTTGGTAAATGTTTTTTTGATTTGGTGAATGATTAGTAAATGCAGTTTTGCCTATTTCTGTGAATTCTGATTGACTTCCTCCCTGTAAGCCTGGGCAGAAGTGATTGCCTGAACCCAGCAGTTTTCAGATAGGAAAATTAGTTCCTTCTGGAAATCTCAAATCCAGACCCATTCTAATGCCTCAAAGAAACATCATTTGATTTCCTGTTTTATTTTTTCCAATTAGTCTCATGGTCTGGAAGGCCTGAGTTCTAAGCTTGTAAAGACCCAGCCTGGGAGGAATTCTGCAGATACTGATGATGTAATCATTCTAAAATGGCCAAAATTTTCCAAGCCAAGTCCTTCACAGCTTCAGCAAAATGTTCTGTTGTCTTCTACCCTCTTTGCCAAGGCGAGGAGAAAAGGGATAACCCTTGGAGAAGGAAGGTGGTGAGATAAGGAAAGGAAAATAGAGATAAATCACACAGAAATAAACTCTGCCTAGAAACTGGAATCCTTCTATCAGAGCAGTGCAATCCCGGAGCAGGTTTGGGCCAAGGTGATGAGAACAAAGGCAAAACCAAAAGAAAATAACTCCTTTTCAAGTGGGTGAATTTACAACTACAGTCCTAAAACCCAGCTGCCTCGACAAGGACTGAGCAGAAACTTCCACCCTCGCACAGTTCATCCCAGTTTATATAATCCTGAAGACTTTCACAGAAAACGTCACTTCAGCAGCTCTTTCATCAGCCCCTCCCTGCAGGCCAGGACAAAGTGATCCCAGCTGTGCACATCCAGCAGAGGGAAGAGCCAATCCATCCCCCTCCCAACACAGAAAATTCCACTCCGGCCGCCTCCGCTGGGACAGGCATTTAAGGCCAAGAACTTTCGGTTTCCTCCAGTTTTTGTCTCCTCATTCAACTCCAACCTCTCGCCGTGAGAACAAAATAACGACCTCAAATCTGCAGCCAGCTTGAAACAAAACAAAAGCCAAATCAACGTGACTGAAGGCGATAATTAAATGTGCCCAGGGGATGTGATGCAGTCAGAGCCTTCAGAATATAAACTTTTCTCAGTCTTGTACCCTCCCAAGCCCAAGTTCAGTGCAAATATAAGCCAGAGCTGAGCAATAGGCACTGCTCCATGCCAGCATTTTGCTTTATTGCATATGTCCAAGTCTACCACCAGCCTCAAATGTCAGTGTTAACTGCTTCACTGCCACTGACATCAACAGATGGGCCATAAAAGGAGGTGAAAATAAACACTTTTTGCAAAATGGAAACAGAACAGTCATGCAGAAGGAAGGAAGTGAGGAGGGAAGACACTACTTAAGAAAAAATAATCACAGTGATGACCATATGTTCCTACTGAATGATGAATGTGACAGTAAGGCACTGAATAAATTAAAATAACCAAAATGTTGGTGATTTTCTGTTAGCAGGCAGACACCAGATCTGGTGGCTGTAAATTAATGCTAGAAAACCCAGTCTGGGGGGTTAAATGTGGTGCAGTGGAGCTAATTAGCTGTTAAAGCAGTTTGTCTATGGACAGCACTGATTCCCTTGTTGTCTTTGCAGGGGATCAATTTATTTGTGCCAAACCACCTCTGACTGATACACGTTTACAACATCCTCTGCTCCAGGCAAGAGATCAGCTTGGAGCACTCTGAAAGCCCCGTGGCAGGGAGTGTACTCCAGATAATTGGGAGAACACGGGTTGGGAGGGTCTGATCAGACCCTTCCTTGTGAAAATCAAGTTTTCTGGAAGTTTTTGAAAAAAATTGAAGTTTTTCTGGAAGCTGCTAGGAGAGCGCAGTGGTAGAGAAGCTGCTGTGACACTGAGGGAGGATCTCTGCAGCTGCACCCTTAGGTTTGCACTGGTCCACAGGACTTGTGCAATAAACAACCAGTCTGGAAATCTGACAGGGATTAAAACTAACTCAGATTCTTTGATTGTTTTAATCCAGGTCATTTTTCCCACACTGGTCCCGTGTGTAATGATGACGGCCAAGGATGGGATAATGGGGAACCACAGCCGGGTCAGGGAGGAGCCAGGATTCAGCAGCAGGGCCAGTTCCTGCTGCCTTTAAATGCTTGGGAAACTTCCACCTAAGAGGCAGGTCGGGTTTAGCCTAAAGCTCAGCATCAAATCCCTCCTCCAGGCTTTGCAGCCTCCCTGGCGCTGGGTAACACCTCCAAACCAAACCAGTGCAACTCAATCGGCAAAACAAAGACCAGGAGAAAAGAATCTGGCGATTTTCTCTCCAGGTTTTGAGGTAAATCACCTCCCTGTGGGATTGGGAGAGTGTCAGAGGCAGGGAAAGGAGCAAAGGAAGCACAGGTGCCCTCTGACAGGCAGTTATTTAGGGCAGCTCCACCTTACAGGTCCCCTACAGGGATCAAAAGGAGGACCCGGCTGAGGATCCCGACCTTTGTAGGATGGAGGCACTTAAGCCACACCCAGCACGGCAAGGAATGGCAAAAATCTGAGCAGCCTCCATGTGATCCTGGTGCCTGTGGGCTCAGGAGTGCCTGTGCCTCCTCTCAATCTCCCCTTTCCTCCCGTGCTGAACCCGCTGTCCTGAGGGTCACTCCCACTCCGGAGTGCCCAAACCGACTTCTGCCACCACATTTCCCAAAGCCACCCCACGGTGCAGTTCCCAGGGGTTCATTCCCACACTGTTTTAACCCACTCTTTGCTTTTAATGTTTTCTCCAGAGCCATGAGCACAACAGTGGCTCAAGGCCAGGAAAGGAAAAGTCCCTCTGGAATGGTGGGGACCAGTCCAGTGCAATCACCACCACAGCACTGCTTCCACATGGCTCTTTCTGCCCTGGGATTAAATTTTGGGAAAGACTTTCTGCTGGTGTAAATTGGTTGTTGAATGCAGCCTGCAGAGCCAGGTTTACATTGGCTGAGGTTCCAGCTTTTCTTTGTGTTCATACAAGAGTCAACAAGACCAGAAAATACCTCCAAGCTCCTGGGAGTACAAAACCACTCAGGACTGTACCAAGGAGTTTCCTAAACTGAACTGGGAAATCGCTGACATGGGATTGTGAAGGTGTAAACACATATTTTTCCTTTAAACTCTCCTTAATGCCAAAGCACGATAAAGTTTTTCCTCTGCTTAGGACACGGAGAACTAACAGACCTCAGAAATGAAAAACAGGATCTCTTGCTCTGTGCAGCAAAATCCAAAGGATTCCAGTCAGCCAGGCTGAGCACTTTGGGGGAATTTGTGCTGGAAGATGGGAGGGCAGCTCTGCCATGAGCACAGGGGTTTGGGGCTGATGTGAGCAGAGTAAGGAACTCCCCCTGGCTTTGTCCAGCTGCTCCATGGCCATGGAATACCCAACATGGAGCAAGGACTCATTCCCAGGCTTGATTTTCCCAGAGGGGTACTGGAATGGTTTAAAACTCAGTTCCAGACACACTGAAAGAACAGGCAGCACCAGCAACTTCCCATTCCTTTCCATGAGAAAACACCTGGAATTCTCAATGTGAATGGTCTTGTATGGAGCAGGGAAACTCCACAACTGATTCAGAAAGTCACAACATAAATAGAATTTCTGTTTCAACACCTAAAGCTGCATCTTGCAATATTTTCTCCTGGCAATGTGTTTTTACAGATTGGGTTACATCCACTCAGGAGACTCACTGGAACAACCCCAGGAAGTGGCTCCATCTGGGAAGAGGCAGGCACCTTTATCTTGGCATCAAGTGCAAGATGATTGATCTGCAGGCTCCAGAAATAGTTACAAAGCCGGGAACGGAAGAACAAGGCAGAACCAAATGTGAGTGGGAAGGGAAATTCAGATTAGATTCTGGAGGACAATGCAAGCCTGAACCAAGAACGAACTTCTCCTGGGGAGGTGGCAGCTAAAAAACATTTGTCTCATGGATAGTTGGACATTCTTCACTGTCATGCCAAAGCTGCAGGAAAGAAAGAAAATTCCTTGATTTCTACTTCATTCTACAGCCTGGGAAAGGGCTTGGACACAATGTGGGCCAGACAGCAGAGCAGACAAAAATCAACTGTTGTATCCAAGGCCTCAGTTCCCATGGTGCAGAATGGGAAAGCTCCTCTTTCCTTTTTGCATGGAGAAAGAAATAACGAAGATGATGGAAGTGGACCAGAATCAGGGATTCTGCCAGCAAATCCCCAACAGACTGAAGTGCAGCCACTCAGGATCCTCCTCACTCCTGCCACGCTGAAAATCAGCTGCTCATTTTGGACACAAGTCTCTGTTAGTCAACAGCCGGGTCGGAAAGAAGGTTCCCTGAGAAGCAGCTCTGTGTCTCCCATAAAAATCACCTGCAAGCAACCACGTGGATTTGTCTGCCCTTTCTGAAGCCACCTGAGCTGAGATAATAATTGATAAGACATATGTTTGGCTTGTTTAGTCAAAAAAATTAAATAACAAAAGGAAATGTCTCATATTTTGTTTTTAATTATGTAAGGCCAATGAAGTGATTTCCCAAAAGACAACTTGGGAAAATCAGAGCTGTCAGGTGGATTGGGATCAAAACCAGGTAACAACTCTAGTGACCCAGACCAGCAGAGTTAGAGGGAACTACTTGAATTTGCAGCTGCCACTCAAGGACCATTTCTCAGGATTATTTTTTATTCTTGCTTCTTTTAGACCAATGCATCACCAGCAATGGAATGTCTGGAGTCAGGGAAGTCAGAACTTGGTTGTCCCTCTGATACTTCCCATCCTAACCAGATGGAAGGATGAAATTCCAGAATACACTATTCAAAAAAATTATATTAAACAGATAGAAATGCTACATCCCTGACTAATTCTTGTAAAGTAATTATTTTTAAATTTTCCACTCTTTGAGTAGGGACAAACTGAAATAATAAGTAGGTAATATTATTTGTTCAATATTTATAACGTAATTATACCTTCCAGATTTGACTTTGTGGGGGGATGAGTATGGAAATAAGCAATTAGTAGTGAAAAGGAAAAGGCAGTTGTAAGAACTGATTTGAAGGACAGGAAAAATGTTTACCCTTAAGAGGGGTAATGATATTTCAATCAACAGGCTAAATATAAAAGAGCACTAAGAAAAATGAACTAGGCAAACCAGAAAGATCACCAGGGCTGGAAAAGTAAATACACAGAATTTCTATATTTAGGGAGCTGACATTTTTGCTCCTGAACAGATGGCACAATCTGCTGCTGGTTCAAAGATGTTGCTGGTGGCAGTTTGCTCAGGAGACCTGTGCCCACAGGCCTGAGCATCCCACAGCAGCTTAAGAGGACAAACAGATCTAAAAAAGGCATTAAAAAAAGGTAAAGTGTCAGCTTGCTGCCCCTTCAGGTGAGTTTTGATGCTGATTTCCAGATCAGCTGAGCAGGTAAAGGGTGGCAGAAGCTCAGACATGAAGAGCCAGGGCCTGCCTGTGCCCTCTGCAGCTTGGGGGCACCCCCTGTGCCCCATTCCCTGCTGCAGTGCCCTGGGAATGCCCCAAAGCTGGTGTCCCACTGCCAGACCCACTGCCAGCCCTTCCCCACTGCATTCCACCGCCCCCAGCCCTCTCACACCACCACGTCTCTCCGAGAGTCAAACTTTCCAAAGAGAGCTCCAGAGCATTCCCGGGCCATGCCAAGGGCACTTCCACACCCACAGTTCCCTCAGAGAACATCAGCCACCACCCCAGGCACCACCTCTGCCTGTCACACTGTCACTGTCACCTCTGCCACCCTTTCTCCAGGCCCACCAGATGCCAGCAGAAATACCCTGTGGAGCCCTGCCACCTCCACTTCTGCAGGGAAGGATTCAGCAGATCCTCCAAAAGCTCTGCCCTTCCCTTCATCACTTTCTCAGTGAGTCAACACCAGAATGTTTGGGAAAACAGGCAAGGATCTCTGGATTGAGCAGGTAAGGGATACATCAGCCCCATGCTAACTCTTCTGTAATAGAAAATTGCTCAAAACTACAGAAGTGATGTTTCCAATCCTTCTCTTCCTAAATTTGGTCACTTTACCAACTAAAGCCTTGAGCATTCTTATCCAGGCAAAACCCCACACACTTTTTTATAACACTCCCTCATTCTTGACCTCAACGTATTCCAGAGTCAGTGAATTCCGTGGCCCAATTATTCATTGTATAAAAATAATCTTTGCATCTTTTTGGCAACTTTTAGCTTAACTCAGTGTCCCTCTTCCCATGCTACAACGCAGAGAAAGGAGCTCTGTGTTCTCTGTGGCACTGTTATTTATTTTTCCTCCTCTCCTCTTCATCTCTTTTTCCAGGTAACAATCCCAGTCCTTTTCCCAAGCTCGGGGTTGTCCTACGCAGGATGCAGAGCCAGGTGTTCTGGCTGCTGCTAAAACATGGACCAAGTTTTCCTAAACTAAATCAGCCTGGAGGAACTGAGTGGCAGTGAATCCTTAAGCAGGTACTTCCTGCCATTCCCTAGGACGGCAGGAATGGGGCAGAAGCCCTGGGAAGGACAGGAGCAAAGCCCAGCTCCAGGACCCTTCCAGGTCCCTTCACATCCTTGTGGCCAAGTGAAAGCTCCACCCTTTCTTCCCTCCTAAAGCAAAGCGCAGCTTTTCCCCTCTTTTCCCACTTTCCCAACTTGGCTTCCTCCTCCAAACAGGCATTTCCTGGGTTTTCAGCCAATTTCACCCCTTTTCACATAAGTTTCCAATGAAGGGATCCTTCTCAAAGCATTTCATGAAACCCTGAAAATGTTTCTCCTCTCTCCTGAGACCAGACGCGCATCTGAGAGCTGCAGAGCCACCAAAGGAGTGAAATAAACCTTACCCCGCCTCTGAACTTCATCTCTGCCTCCCGCCAGCTCCCGCAGCCCTCGCAGAGCCTCCGCTTACGCTGCTGCAAAAAGCAGCAAGCTGAGGACAAGTTCTCTCTTCTGTCAGTTGCCTTTTTTTTTTTTTTTTTTTTTTTTTCATGGCACTTTCAATGCAGTCAGAACTCCCTCCCTCCCACCAGCTCCTACTGGAGCATCTGGAGAGGGCGTTTTCCAAGGAGAAGAACTCCCCTCCCAGCGAGGAGCAGCCCAGGAGAGGCAGTCCCAGGGAAATCAGCTGCGCTCTGCCTGCGGAGTTCCCGCTGCCCAATGACAGGGGAAAACGGAAAGAAAACTGATCCCAGGCGCTGGAAAACCCTGGGCCGAGCCCAGCACACAAACCACAGCCGTCAGACGGGAAGAGACGAGCTCTGGGCCAGCGAGTTGTTGTCCTGGGACAGAAGGGGGACAGGGCTCCCCAAACCCGCTCCCAGCTCACCCCAAACACAGCAAACACAGCATCCCAGCCCTGCGATTGACATCACGCTTGGGATCACCCCAAACATAGAAAATCAGAGGGCCAGAAAGAGTCCAGGGTTGGATGCAGTTTGCCTTCACAAGGATTTAGAATCACAGAATGGTTTGGATTGGAAGGGACCTTAAATTTCACCTATTTCCAATTCCACCAAGCCCTGTCCAACCTGGCTCAGCAGTTTTTTTATTCCAGATTCCTTTGGAGCCATCCAGCACCAGAACAACCAGAACTTTACCTGGATGTTCTGAGATCCTTATTACAAAATCACCTGCACTACTAAGTAAGAGCCTTCTAGAGGACACAGTGAAGGCACAGCTGCCCTCAGTCCCCAGCCCTTGCAAACAGAAGCTGCACATTTTGCTGCCTCTGAGCTCATCAGTGTTCTCAGACTCACACAAAATTATTTATGACCACAGCTACACCAAGAGTGTGAAAAACCCACCTCATTTCCCACCCACCTGCCTGAGATAAGGACATTCTGACAAAAAATACTGCACTGCCTTCACTAGCATTAGTGGAAAGTGAAAGAACAAGAGACAATGGACACAAGCTGGAAGAAGGGAAATTCCAATTACTTATTGGGAAATTTTTTTCCCAGTGAATGCTGTCAAATACTGGAACAGGGGTCCCAAAAAGTTGTGAAACTCCATCCTTGGAGATATTTAAAACTCAACCAGATAATGTCTAAGCAACTTGATCTAAATTGGTCCTGCCTGGAAGAGAGGTTGGACCAGAGATCTCCACAAGTTCTTTCCAATCTAAAATTATTCTATGATTTTATCAATTATTTTGTTCCTCAACAGACTAAGCTGTGCATCCACCCTAAAAGGAGTTATAGGTAGTGCAAATAAAGATATAAATCTCTTAGAGAGGATGCCACCTCTCAGGTGTTTTAGGCAATTCCTATTGTGAGCGGTCAAGCAGATTCTCTAATCATTGAACATGCAGAGCCATGGAATGATTCCCAAGCTCAGCTGCTGATGTTTCATGACTGGCACTATTTGCACTCAGCTCTGCTTAAAGGGTTGTTTGTTTGTTTTGTTTTTTCCCTTCTTATCAAAATGCATCCTTCACAAATTCTGCTACAGGAAGGGTAAAGTCAAGCTCTGAAGTAAAAAGATTTAGAGCAAAAAGCTGAAACGCTTCAACCTCCTCAGAGAGGAGCTATTTAAAAGCAAACACACGTAGCTGATGTCAGTGGCTGGGTGCAGCACTCCCCTGTAATTAGCTCTGCCCAAGGCACATCCCAGAGATCCCAGCTGCCTTGGATGTCACAGGCAGAATGTGCCAAGGATTTGGGATGGAGCTCAGCTGCTGGGAGCACTGCAGTGCCACAGCTCCTCTGCCCTCTCAGACTCCATTTTGAACACTATTTGTGGTTCTTGCACAACTCTGTTTGGCAGGACTTTCACTCATTTCTTATCTCAGCTGGGTGAATTTTTAACGGCAGCAGGTTCAGGACATGGCTCAAAGGAGGGTTTAGCTTTGGGCTGGCACTGAAGGAAATGGGCACTACTCCAAGCCCCTCTCCTGTGCACAGGTAAGATCAGAGGTGATATAAACTCCATTTCCCAAACTGAGCCACATCAGCCATTACTGAAACGCAACAGTGAGCCCTGAGCCAGGAGTTTTCCAAGCATGATTAAAGCTGAGGCCTGGCAGCTCTAATTCTTCAGGAGGAGAATGTCAGTGCTTCACCAGCACTCCTCAAACCAGTCTAACTGTCACCAAAGAGATTCAGTAAAACTCCTGTTACAATTCTAAGTATTAGCAGAGTTACCTTCACATAGACAACCTCATCTTTTCCCTAGTTTACACCTCCCAACACTTCTCAGATCACATCTCATCACTGAAAATGCCACATAAGAGAAGAATATACAATAGTGCAGCACTTAGAAATACATTTTTTACACACTTCCCTTGTTTTTTTCCATGCAGAAGAACCCTCTTATTTATTTATTCACTGGAAAGACCTTTACTCAAAATGCTTTTCTTTTGCAGCCAAACTACTTCCCAACTTCTGCTGGCAAGGAAAATACTCCTGCATGTGGGTTAGCCTAAATTAGGAGGGGAAAAAAATAAAAGTTGGAGAGCAGAGATAATTTTACTTCATAAAATCTTGATCCTGGATTATGAAGGTGATAAAACCAGACTGTTCCTTTCCAGCAGCAGAGCCCAGCCCTTGTCTGTGATTTCTGCTGAGGATGGCTGGCAAGGTCTGGCTCACTCCAACAGGCAACTACAGGTCGAGGGATGAATCAAGTTTTCCAGGCCTCACCAGTTAGAAGTGACTCATTTAAACCCTGGATTAGAGCTCTGGGATTGCTCTGCTCGTTGCAGATAAGCAGCTGATTCCCTGCATACAATTTCACATTCAAAGCAAGGGGACTGGAAACCTTTCCTGTCAGCCCTGCTCCGACAGGCTTGCAGAGCCGAGCGTGACTTGCTAAGCTACACCCGCCAGCAGTGGCTCTGCTGAAAAAATAAAGAGTTTGGTCCCCGTGAAAACACCATCAGTGTTTCCCTCTGCAGTGTAGATTCCACTGCCAAATAGAAATCTGGAGGTATGAGATGCTGCCTTGGGTTTATGCTGTTCAAAAATCAATATGGATCACATCTATGCTATTCCAAAAGGTGTCAAGTTCATCTATCAGTGAGTGAGTTCTTTCTGGATTTTTATAATATTCGTTATTTCTGCCTTGCAAAAAGAACTACAGAATAAGACACATTCCATAATTAGAAAGCACTTGGCAAAAATACCATGGGAAAGAAACCACCCTAAACAGGCCAGGAATTTGAGAGCCCTTCCTCTTGCAGGTCAGAGGAACGTCTTAATCAAAAAATAGAAATGTCTTTAACCTGTCACATGTGTCCTGCTGTCCAGATTATCCTGATCTAAAACTGATTAAAATGCCTCACATTCCTAAAACACCCTATAGCAGAAACTGAAAGTCCTGAGGGAAATTTGTCCCACTGCTTAGGAAAAACACCCTGTGCCAAACAGAGGATGAACATCTGACTGCAGGATAAGGATAAATCAACACCGTGCCAAAGAGGTAATGCTAAATATTGTAACAGGCTTGATGAAAAGGCAAAACCTCTTCCCAATATTATTGGGTATTACTAGGTCCCTATAATATAGCAGAACATCTATTATTAGTTCTGCTAAGAATTGTCTCTCTTTTCTATCCAGTTTTTGGATTAAAGCATCTCCCCTTCAAGAGTGCTCCAAACAAGTAGTCAGGACCAGGGGTTTGAACACAGGACATTGGCCCCTGGAGACACAACATTCCTGCTCAGTTATGAAACTGCACACCTAGAAAGGTTAAACCAAAAGCTTGTTATACTCACTCAAAAGGTGCCTCAAGATGATGAAAGTTCCTTCATCTTACTGCAAACTTCATGACATCACAAGTTGACTGAATTCCCCGATTCTGTGTGAAGGTGTTTGCAGGGTTACAGACAAAACCTTAAAAATAGCGAGGTGTGGCCAAAAGGGTTCAAAAACCAGAAGACAAAGAATATTTAGAATATTATTTTGGATTCTAATTTATGCTTTGTAATGCCTAAAACTGTCAATACTGGTTTTGTTTGTTCCAAGAAAGCTTTGTCAGTGAGAACACCAAAGTTCTTTTCTTCCCAAACTGAGTCTTTCACAAATAAATACGAAAAAAAAGAATATTACAAAAAATGGAGATGCACACGTCTCCTTGGATTCCTTCACTTTCTCTGCCAGAGCTGTTCCCTGTTTTGATGCCCCTGGTGATGGACTAAAAAGCACATATGATGGGCTTGTATTTAGTTATGGCTCCCGCACACACACAATAATTCTGGGTCTATGACGTGAGCGAAAACAGAAACTGGGTTAATCTAACAAATTAAGATACATTTTCCTCGTTGTTGCTTTCTGCTGAAGCAGTGAAACAGAAATGGCTGGCTGGCTTTGACCCATCAGTGGCCATCAGAACAAAGTCCCACTTTATAATTACCAGATGCCCTTAATGTGATGCCAGTTTGTCTCATGCCCGTGGCTGCTCCCGCTCAGTTTCCCTGATTTTACAAACACACTCCAATCCCAACAGCAATCGTTGCACTGACTCCAACAACAAAGTTTAAACCCAGCAGTTAATTCCCTGTGATTGCTCTGGCCCTGCTCTGACACAATCATTTCCAGCAGCTCCCCTGCAGCGGCTGCAGCAGGGCTGGGGTTCGGAGGGAGCTGGTAACACAAACAGCCTGACTCAGTTCAGCTGATGTGCATTCCTCCCGACTGACTTTCCAAACAGTCACTCCCAGTGGCAGGACCTACATCTTCCTTTTAAGGGGAAAAAATGTTTTCACAGGAAAAATTAAGTGTTCAAAGCCTGTGCATATCTCCGTGCTTCCAGTGACGAGTCTCGCCTTCAAAAACACGTTCTTGTCGCACGCAGAACAAAAACTTCTCCTTCCTTAATTTAAAGTTGTTCCTCTTTTTTTGACACAGCCATTGGCTGTCTGCCCATCCCTGGCACTCTCAGGTGAAATATCCTAGCACACTACATTTCACACAATCCAGCACTGAACAGAGAGTTGGTTGTCCAAAGGAAGGACTAAATCTGAGTGAGGAAAACACGATGAAAAAGAACAGGGAATGTACAGGCTGCAATCAAAACTTTACAGCTCACACTGCTGACTGACAGTTCCTATTCCTTCACATTTCTTTTCCTGCAGTTCTGAAAAGAGGCTCAGTGTTAGAAAGGGCTTAAGGCTGGAAAGCAGATCACAACAAAAACTTCTTGTTCCATCCACACGAGATAAGGAAAGAGTGAGCACTAGTGCTTCGCCTGCAAGTTAGATGAAGGAAACAGGATTTCCCTCTGCTACTCCCTGAGCAAGATCCCAAGGAAATGTTTCTAATAATAGGAAATTACTATATAAGGCCAGATCAGCACTAAACTGTTTGCAGTCTGGAGGAGAAGGATGTACAGGAATCCTGAGGAGGGACACAGGCTGCTCACACATCAGGGGAAGGCAGAACATCCAGGGCTCCCCTCCACACAGAGGGACAGAGTTTAACCTCTGACTCCTTTGCTGAGCAGGGTCCTGTCCTACAGCAAAAAACAGCAACTAAATAGGCAAATTAGAGTTGCTCTGTCCTTCTGTAATGCCCTTGCTTTTCTCCATGGCAGGAAAAAGACAGAATAGACTTTTATATCTATGAAATGGCACTTGCAAAGCAAAGCTGAGCATGTCTCCGATTGGGAAAGGGCAGGAAAAGACACAGCCATGTCCTAAAGTATGACATGGGCAATGCTGATGCAGAGGGCAGGCTGAGAGCTCCCCTTCCTGGGCTGCAGATCCATGGAGCACAAATGTTTCATCAACTGGACAGTTCTCTTACTCATCTTACTTTAAAAAGCAAAGACACTGGGCACCACTTAAGTTCATTTTTGCAGCGTTCCCACAAAATTGCAGGAATTAATGTCTCCTAGGCCAAGAGTTTCAGCAGCTACAGGCAGCTGTGCACATCCCAGCAGAGCTGCCAGAGGCACTGCTGTGGAGCTGCAGCTCCAACCCACACTTTTCACCATCCCTTCAGCAGACACCAAACCTGCAAGCCCAGTTAAAGGACAGATTTTCCTCCTTATACGAATGGAAGGGAGTTCCTACAACAATGCTCACAGAGGCCTCATTTGGGTAAAGTGATAGAACTGGAAGGTTTTCCCGTAATTCCCATCAAGGGGTATCTTTCCATCTCTGCTTTTTCTTTGGATAAGGCCAGGAGCTCCCAGCTCCCAATGCAGGGCAGCTTGCTGAGCAAACACAGCCCCAGAAATGAGCTCAACAGAAATTACTAGACAGATTTATCACCCAGAGTTTTGTTGCTTTGTTTTTTTCTCCTGACAGCAAGAGATGTTTGTGACAAAATGTACAAACAATTCTGTGTCTGTAGCCCTGCCACATCCTATGCCTCTTCCCTGCAGAATGACACAGCTTCCAGGGGAACGTGAAGCCAAATTCCAGCCAACATTTTCCTGTCAGCTGGTGAGACCTCCTTGAGCTGCAGGGCTCAGTTTGCCAGAGCAAATTAAAAAAAAAAAAAAAGACCTTAAAAAGAGAGCTTTAAAAAAACCCCACAACCCAGGCCACCCTTGTGAAAGAGTCATTGATGAGAGATTAGAGTTTGACAGCAAAGCTCTCTCCACATCACAGCATCAGGAGCTTCACAGTCCCCATGAAAACATGGTTGAGATTCCCAGTTATCCCTAATCCCCTACACTGTCCCACAGGATTCCTCCAGCGTCACCAGGATCTCAGCAGCTGCTTGTACCTGGCCCTTGTCCCCACAACACCTGGCCAGAAAAGGGTGTGCACTCAAATCCTTCCAGGGCATGCAGCAGTTCTGTGCCAAGAGGATGTTTCATGTTGGGCTTTATCTTTAGGGACATCTTGATTTCTGAGGATTTTTAGACTGACCTTTAATTTTTATCCTGTTAAATACTTCACATCCTTGACTGCACAGCAAGGGGGAAAAGGAATGCAGGCAACAGGCAGGTTTTTCAGAGCTGGGAAACACAAGTGGTTATGATTCTGAGAGAAAAACAGCTACTAAAAAGCTCTTCATTTAAAATGCTCTTATGCCTCTTTTCTCATTCCTTGCTCCATAACAATTATAAAGCAATCCAGCAAGATGGTCTCTGCTGGTATGGCTTGTGGTCAGTGGTATCTGGAAGTTAAATTTGGAAAAAAACAGTTTTGGGAACGAGCTCCCTGTGGATTTAAGTCAGTACAAAGTCTCAGCTGTAAGGCTGGACCCTAACACTGTTGTACTCCCTGCTTGTTTTTCATACCAGCTCCAAGGATGCAGTCACTAAGTTGTTTGCTCAGTTTCAAAGGCAGGTCCAAGAGAAATAAGATATTTGTCTTGGCTCTAAAAAGTGAGAAGAATCACAGGTATGAGACTGGGAATCTGAAAGCAGAATTCATCCACCCATATTAATGTTGTATTGACAGGATCCCAAGCCTTGCCTGTGCCCCCAATGATTGCAAAATTCTTCTCTAAATATAGGAATTCTCTGTTTAGAACTGCCAGCACTAAAACAGAAAGTTTAAGTTGCTTTATTTTCTTTAGTAGGTTAAATCTGAAACCTAAGGAAGGCTACCTGAAAGACATTGTTCTTAACTATGACAACATACATCATTTTACAGAAATCCAAATACCAAATTTATCTGCTTTATCAGACTGCTTTATAAGAAACAACTGAACTTCACTGACCTCTCCTGTCCTTTTCTCTTTTAATTGACAACTTTCACCCGTGTAGCTTTACATTAAAACAAACCACACCCAAAATCAGTTCATTGGTACTGTGAAAAACAGTTTAAAAAGGAAATACCTCCCTCCAAAAGAGCCAAATGAAATTGTTTCTTTTAAGGCAGCATGGAGCTTTTCCTTTCCATAAAGCTTGAATAAAGCTATCGTGGAATTCCTAATTTGTTTCCAAAGCCATGAACTTTTCTGTTATGTGGAGACTGGAGCATAGGTAATATCTAGATTTTATGAGTATATTCAAGCTTCCAAAGTCAAAAGAATAAAGGTCAAATGACTAAAACTTTCCTGAAAAGCACAGGAGAGAGGCTTACATATGGAACATATTTGCTTAAATTTAGATTTTTTTATAAAATAGTTTGTACATGAGTGATGCTCCAACAAATAACTAACCCTACTCCTCTCCACTGTTACTGTAACAGCAAAATCCCTTGGCATGGACAGCCTATAGTAGGATAAAGACGTTTATATCAGTGTAATATCTGGGATATCAGTATCATTTGTACCCAAAATATGGGGATATGTTGCTGTGGGCAACATTTTGTATTGGTACAATTGCATTTGCCATAGGTTTGTTCCATGGCATATCCACAGGTTCCTCAGGGGAAAAGCCAAGTCAGCAGCCTGCAAGTGCTGGGTGATACCTGGGAGCAACAAGTTCTTATTTTCCTTCCGGGTGTGACCCTCCTTTAAAGCAAAGGTAGCAATTCCGTAGCAAACTCCAAGCTCCCAAGCAGAGCTAAATTCTGAGAGCACATTGAATGCTTTGGACATTCAAACAAGCAGAGCAGTTTTTAATTTGATGATTTATAAGTGAAGAGTTTACAGGCACAATTTGTACTTCTACCATTTTTTATTTTTTTCCCCAGTCTCCTCTGTTCCAAACTGCCTTTGTTGGCCTAAGGCAGGCAGTTATTTTGGGGCAGTGAAAAGTTATAAATAAGTTCTAATAAAACCATTAGACACACATAAGACTGAACTTCTTTCAAATCCTTCTTTGTAAGGGAACAAAGAGCACTTTACGCTGATTGTGATGGCACAAGCCCCCTAAGAAAAGTTTAAGGAAAGAGTTTCAACAACTAGATCATGAACCCAAAATAAGAATACTGGATGAGCTGTAGGAATTCCAGATTGTGCTCGAAGGAAGGGCCTGGGCAGTTTGCAAAGGCAGACGGAAGGAGAGGAGCCAGGCAGTGAGACTGGCCCTGGCAGCGTGTCAGGCTCGGGGCTGGCAGCGAGCTGAGCACGTGGGCAGATGATATTGCAGCTGATGTCTGAGCTGCTTCCCTTTCCCCTGCCTGCCCTGCTCCTGCTGAAAACGAGGGGAAAAGCCACCAGATGAAGGGTATTGTCTGAGGTCATCTCCTCTGACTGCTCTGCCAGCGCCCCAAGGAGCCAGCGGTGAACAGGCTTTAATGCTTTGGTGAATCTTTTTTTGTCCCAAAATAGATTTAGCATCACTTAACATCCACAGGGAATGATGAGTTGCCATTTATGAGGGCAGAAGTGTTCCAGGCTGCCTGGAAAATACAGCCATCATTTCACAAGGATATCCCACATCCACCTGCATCAGCTTGCAGTCAAACAACTCAGAATATTGTTTTCCAAGAGTTTAAAAACTGACATTCTTATTGGATCCAAACCACCTTAAATCAAGATTTTTTTTTTTTTTTAATGTCAAAAAAGCAGTAATGACATTGATGCCAAAAAAACCCCAAAAAAAACCCCGATTGGACTGCAACTTAGCCCCTTTGGATTGTAAGGAATATCTCATCTCCAAGGCAGTTTCAACTTCCTCCTAAGGAGAGCTACACAGTCCTGCTCTCTGCATTTTCAAAACTTTCTGCATTATCAGAGACATCAGCTTAATCAGAAACAGAGACACTAAAGAACAGTGAAGGAGTCCATCCCTTTGTGGTTCTCAGGAATGCGTGTTGCACATCTGGATAAACATGGGTCTCTGCAGAGAATGGAAACATTCATTCCCCAGCTGTGGTTAGGTCCAAACCCTCTTTCTTTCTCTGTCTGATTTACTCCTAATCCTGCATTTGGTGGTTGCAAAACTGCACAAACCCTGCTGAGGCTGACACAACAGGCCCAGGAATCTTCCTCATGACCCTTTACACCTACTTTGTAAACAAAACCTTCTGGGCTGTGAGCTCCAGCTGAAAGGAGAGATCCTGAAGGAATTGACAGTTGTGACATTAACAGAAATGCCAACTGTCCCACAGCATCTTGTTCTCCAACAGGAGATGAGGACTGGCACTTCTAAGAGTAGGAGACAGGCAAAGGATGTATTTATTCCCTGTTAATTTTTCATACCAGCTCCAAGGATGCAGTCACTAAGTTGTTTGCTCAGTTTCAAAGGCAGGTCCAAGAGAAATAAGATATTTGTCTTGGCTCTAAAAAGTGAGAAGAATCACAGGTATGAGACTGGGAGTGTCAAAGTAGAGTTCATCATCCTGCTAGAAACGCATGGATTTGGAGATCTCATGGGAGCTGGGTGTCTTTAGATCTTCTGTTCTGATGCTTGTGGGGAAAGCCCAGGGTCCATGGCAGTCAGGACCACAACAGGAACTGCCTGAAGGCCCATCCCACTGGGAAGGAAACACCTTTTCCCCTCTGAGCTGACAGGTGTAGATCCTGTAGCTCCTCTTGGACCTCCCCTTTGGGAGGTGCTGCAGGACCATGAGGGAATCTGAGCTCTAACCTGACAGAAGGATCCAAGAGTCTCCAGAATAGATATCTCATATAGAAAAGTCAACATTTGTTATCAAACCCCATCATGTAAGAAATGCATATAAACCACAGGCAGCAGCTTTGGTTTATTAGCCTAAATTTTCTGGTTTAGTAACCCTCCTAAAGCCAGGACAGCAGCATCTGCTGTTACAGCAACATCAGGAGCCCAGCCTTCACCACTTCAACAAACAGAGCAGACTGCAAAAAGCTGAGAGCTGATACAACATGCAGGGCAAGCCCTAAATTAACCCTGCCTTGCCAAGGTCAGCACTCTGCTCTCAGCTTGAGTGGTGTTGGAGTGCACCTGTGGCAGGAAAAAGGTTAAGCTATTTTATGTCACCTGAAGGAAAGCATCAGTATCTGAGGGTTTGTTTCAGGAGCTGTTGTTTGCACGGCTGAAGTAGAAAAACAGAGACACAGGGAAGTTCATAACTGTAAATTATTGATCTGCTGCTTTCTAGACACTGAAACTGGTAATTAAACAAATGGTAAAAAGATACTTCATCAATTATAGAGGTGTCACTTTAAATTACACTTGCTCCAGGATGAATAAAACAAAGAGGTTAAATGCTTTGGGTACTTCATGCCTGCTTCTTGTTCAAAATCCTCACTGCAGCAACAATTCTAATTCTCATATCCTGCTGCTCCAGAGTTGTGTGCTCTGTATCAAGCTTCACAAAGGGAAATTAGACCTTTTGTTCCACAAGTCTTAATTCACACAATGTCCAGGAAGCACAGTCCCATGGTCAGGAGAGAGCACTTGGAGCAGATATCACTGGGATCCCCTTTCTGCTCAGCAGGGTTGGTTATATGGCCATAAGTCAAAGCCCCGTGATAACAGCCCTCCCTCAAAAATCACAAAAAAAAGAGTTTTGTCTGCTGACAGCCACTTTGTACAATCTGTGAAGCACTGGGCAGACATTTGACACTGGCCTGATGAGAGCTATAAAAAAACCTAAACTTCTCAAAACCTGTCTATAGCTTTTGAGAAGCTATAGACACGGACACACCCTCCTCAACCTAAAATAACACCAGCAAGCTGCTTCTGAAGCAATATGGTGATGACATCAAAGGTGCCCTTTTAAGCAGAAATCATGTCACAACCACAATGATGACTCAAATTTGATTTATGATAAATTTTTACATGAGCGTGCACACCTTACTGCATTAAGCTTAAGCTCTCATTCCACATGTTAAACATGTGAGTGTAAAAGTACACTTGCTCTGATACTGATTTTGAAACAGAAACACCAATCAAAGAAGAGCCTGGCCATCTTGCAGTTGCTGGCAGAGGTTCTCTAGAACCATTATTACATCTCAAATAGATTTCACCTTGGGAAAGCATTTAGTGGAGGCTGAGTTCATCAATTCATTGAGATAGGCCAGGGAATATGAATATTCCAGGTTCAAGGCTGCAAATACAGCAGAAGCAGCTGCCTTAAAGGCACGTGCACAACAACCCTAACAGGTGGACACAGCTGGCACCCCTCATGGAGCAGGGAGGCAACAGCAGGGAACCAGTGGCTGCTGCTGGAGCCAGAACAACCCTGGAAGCCAAAGAACTTGGCATGGAGCAGTGGGGCAGGAGTGAAGGCGGGAATTCAGAGAGGAAAGAGAGGCTGAGGTGGAGAACCATCAGAATATCATGTGGAAGCTGGAGATGACGGAAAGCTGCCAGCTTTCAGCTGATGGAGACAGTCCAAGTGGAGATGGAGGCTGGACTGTCGGATTTTTGTGGAGGAAAGAGCAACAGTGCTTGGTAGGGGGACAGGAGAATCAAAGGCTGAGCTGACTCTTCCTACTGCTCCCCAGATAATGAGGCTGAAGCACAAGGAGAGCAAGCTCTGCCACGGGCCTGGTGCCAAGTGCTTTGTGAAGTGTTCCTTGCCTGTTCTGAGGAGAGTTACACAAGGTAAGGCTTCACTCATAAGTGCCTGATGGATCCTGTGTGTGCAACAGCTCCTACCAGCAGAGCAGTGTTTGTGGGAAATGTTAGGAAGAGTGTCTAAGAGAGATAAAGCCTTTGAGCTGCAGATGAGGCTGCCAGCCCTCATTTCCAGCTTGTCAGAGCAAGTCCTTCTTGAAGTCAGCAGCCTGGAATGAAGAGAATCTGGCATTTGTGCATGGATGTATGGCTCAGACAGCCAGGGCGGAGCGGCTGGCTTTAATCAGACTTTCCACAAAGGAGGGGGGAGTGGGAGTGGCAAAGTGCAGTGAGTGATGGGCGTTATCTGCTGTACATCCACAAATTCCTCCGACTTTGGATTTCAAGCCTGACCTCCCTTCCTGCTTCCACTAGCCCCTAGAGCAGGAGGGGAAGGGCCCTACAGGACGGGAATCCGAGAGAGTCCTTCACATTCTCAGAATTCCTAGTGTGTGTGAGAGGCAGCACACACTTGTCTGGTGAGCTGACAAATTCCACAACAGCTGATGGGTCCCAAGAGTAGCTGCACGCAGGTACTAGTTAACTACTAGTCAACTAGTAAATACTGTAACATTAGTCACAAGGCTAAACCCCGGTATTCCAAAATCCACTTTTCCAAGTGCTAACTCGCTCCAGCTCACCTGCTGGGTGACAGCTGGTTGTGAAGCCTCTTCACCCACAGTGCATCAAAAAGGAGCAAAGCTCCAAAACATTTTAATCCAGCTGCCCACTACAGCATTAAGAATTCCAGTGCAAACCACTTTTGGTTGTTTTCTACCCTCACAATGAGGCTACAGTCCACTACATCACACAGAGCTTCAATTCCATCTAGAAATAGCCTTTTGAGGTCTCTGTTGCAGGATGGCATTCTTAAATTTTGTTTCCTTGTGTGCCACTGCTTGGTGGCACAAACAGCAAGTGGCTTGGTGGCTTGGTGACAGCAACAAATTGCAGGAACCTGCACGTATGCCTGGAGTGGGCACAGAGCCAGATCTGACCTCTCGCACGGAAGGTTTTGGCAGCAGAATTAATTTTTGTCAGTCACATCATGCTCAGATACCACAACACAGTAATCTTGTCCTACAACCCCCCACAAGTGCTTTGTTAGAGTCCCACAGGGCTCAAAGGTCCTTTAGAAATTTACACCTGGTGAAAAGCAGGGCAAAAGTAGGAATCCCTCTATCCTCACCTGGGTGAGGTATCCCCCATCCTGACCCTCAGTGCATTGGCTCTCCCAAACTGCATCCATGGAAAACAATGCCCTGGGAAGGGGAAGAGAGCAAAATATTCCAGACACCAGTGCCCAACTGGACCCCCATGCTTGGGCTCTTCTCCCCATTTTGGATCCCAGCCACTCTAAGGATGCTTTGGCAAGAGGCAGAACAGACAGCAGCTTTTCCTGGCTCTGTGTCCAAGCGCGTGCAGCCTGGAAGGATTTATCAGTGCCTCTCTCCCCCTGATCTGATAGAACATTAAAGGGCACCAACAGTGCAGGACTCCATGGGCAGGTGCTCCTGCACTGCTCAGGAGCTGGGGCTGGTGGAGCTTGGGAATGCTCATTACAAGCAGTGGAGTGGGGATCGCCTGTTCTGTTTGTAAACCTTGATAAAGCCAACATTTAGAAAACAACTAATTACCATTTATGTTCCAAACAGCTGGCCTAGCTCCACATCCACATGCTGGGAGGTTTTAGTGCCAGTCAGCCCACACATCAGAGCACAAAAGTCCCCCAGTGTGACTGCAGAACCTTCTAGCTAACAAACTTCTCACTAGCACTGACTTCAGGATCAAAACACAGCAGTGTAGGAATAGAACAGCCACAAGCCATCATCCCCACATCATTACACTACAGACACTTGCCCAAGGTGAAAAGGGCACAGAAAGTGTCCCCTGAGGTGCCAGAGGGCAGTCCCAGGCTGCTGTCAGCTGGCCTGGACAGCTGATGTGACTGTCACACAGCCTCTGTCCCAGCTGTGCCTGTCCTGGCCCTCTCCCCCTCTGGACTGGGACTACGATCCATTCAGCTCTGACCAGACAGTTCAGGGAACTAAACAAATAGAAAACGTTGTTTTTCTTCATCACTGATCTCCCAACTTTATTTCAAAGGGTTAATCAAAGGGTCAAATGGATGCAAGTACAAGGCAGGGAGTGGAGAACTACAGTAAAACCAACAGGCTTAGTGAAAGGTGGAACAAGATGATCTTTAAGGTCCCGTCCAACCCAGACCATTCTATGATTCTAAACAGAACGGATACCAGGATAAGCTTATTTTAGATACCAGGGAATGCAAAAGAAAGGGCATTTCATGGAAGTGATGTGGATGAAGCTCCAGGACTCTCTGGCTGCTTGTTCATCCCCTCCCCTCTGCACACCCTCATGCCTTGAGCACTGAAATCCTGGAGAAGTGATGCAAGGACAGTATCACCCTCAGCAGGCGTGGGGACAAGCCCAGGAATGCCACCAGGGGTGCAGCCTGTCAGCTGCAGTGCTCCAGGAGCAGGGGGGCAGCACCATAAATCACCTAACCTGACACATGGGGATCCCATCCCAGCACTGCTCTGCTGTGCAGAATCTGACACTTCTTGCAAAAAAATTGCAAAATCTGACACTTTTTGGCCTTAGAAATGAGGGCTGATGTGGGTGGATTTTGGTTGCCAGCACACAGGAGAGGAGCAGCTCACTCCACACACTCATCACTGAGCCATTTATCGACTCAAATGAACCTCCCCATCCCCTATCAATCCAGAAATGTCAATCCAGCCCACACTAAACACTGATTGATTTTCTACTCTAACGATCACTGTGTCACATTTGTGTTAACTACTCATCAGTTCAGATTAGTGGTTTGCAATTAAGATAATTTGAGACCAGTGGAAGTGTGGCCTGAAAAGCCCTTTCAAGAGTTCAACACAGAGAAATTCACTGCTCAAAACAGGCAGCCAGGTACCAAGCCAACAGCTACTTTTAGACCTTTACACCAGGATTTCACCTTTCCAAAACAAAAAGTTTTGTCACAGCCCACTTTTTCCTTGGAAGGCAATAACTGGCTCGTACAAAGATTTCTTCCCAGATGTGTACACTCACCCTGCAGCGACACTGATTTCCTTCCTCTCAGGTGACACCACAATCCTTTCACGGGTGCTCCCTATTCTGATGGCAGGCAAGCAGCATTCCAGCGAAGCTGCACTCGGTGACAATCAGCCAACTTCACTGAAGCCTCCAGAAAAAAATAAACAGTTACAGAAGCACAGCTTGTGAGTTCCATGGCCGGGAGCCTGGACATAGCTCACATTCTCATCCTACACGGAGCCACTTTGAGGAATTTTCCTCCCAGTGCTGGTTTGGACACCAGCAGCTGCCAGTTCAACACATTCAGGTTACAGTTGGAACTCCCCTGTCCCCACCTAGATCCGGAAACTTCAGAGCAGACACTTGGCAACTGGTCAGGTTTCAGTTTGAAGAGAGAGATCAAACAGCCTCCTGCACAACCGTGCAAGGGTTTTTGCATAGAGAGCACCACAACTCTTGCAACATTTCCTCTTCACATGGAGCCCTCATGACCAGTCTGCCAGAGCAGCAGGGAAGTCCTCACTCCCTCCCAGCACTCACTACCTGCCAGGCTGCCAGCACCAGCCAAGCTCTGCTTTTCTCTCCAGGAAGTACAGCTCATCTTTTTTTTTTTTTTTTTAATCTCCTTTCCTTTCTGCTTCTTCCTTGTATCAAGACACAAATACCTCAAATCAAATTAGTTTATATTTGAGTCAAATAACGCCTGAAAGCTTTACCCTAATATGTAGATGGCTCATAACCATCAGCCCTTTTATTCTTTAACTATATCAGGCAAAGAGAAAATACACGGTGTTTCTTCATTATGTTATTTCTCTTAGAAGTTCTAAGGGACTTTAACATACCTGGCTTGGAAATACCTCTTGAATGTGCATAGATTATCTATCCCAAATTCCTCCCAGCTTTCTCAAATCCCCGCAAAAGCAGACATGAGAGTGCTGTTTCTTCTGTGGCTTGAGGGGACAGCTCTTTGGTGGTCTTAAAGGACAATATTTTAAGGTACTGAACTGACAGGCAGCACTGCAGCTCATCTGCACTACTTTTACAACCAAGACTCAAACAATTTACAGAGCTGTTTTCTGCTGGGAAACAAATTTTTGAGTGCTGAAACTAAGCACCAGCTGAAGTAATACAAGAGCCAAGACAATGGGCATTTGTCCCCAAGTTATTCCATAAAGCTCAGTTTTAATTTTCTTCAGCTGAATAGTCCACGAGTCCTCCTCTTCAGGAGGATGTGGAGGCCAACAGAGCAAAATGAGATTGATCAGATCTCTGATATGGGCTTATTTTGGCCTCACTACCTTTTCTGCCTCCCACACATCTCCATCAAACTTTTCCAGCCTCCACTTTTTGGCCTCTACTTTTCTTGCTGACCTCCCACACTACTTTGGCCTCCCACTCCTTTTCAGTTTCTGCTTTTCGTATTGGTCTCCCAATTTCTCCCTTTCTCAGCCTCCACTTTTCCTTCTGGGTTTTCAGGCTCTGGTTTTCTCTCAGACTCCCATCCCTTCAAGCCAGCACAGAATATTCAAACCCCCTGAAGGTTCTAAATTTGTAAATTCCCTTTCCAAACAACCACGTTTCACCTTGATACGTCCATCCATACTTCTTCCACACCCCAGCTGACCAGAAATAACCCATATCCATCCTGACACCTTGCAGTCAGAACAATTTGGGTTTATGCCCAAGGAAATCTGGTGGCTCTCTCAGTAATTCCAATCCTGCTAGGATTATCACAGCACTGTACAGTTGTTTTAATGGAAGTATAAAAGTAAAACACGAGAATTTCTGGGATGGTAAAAGTTGATGGTCTAAGCATTGCTTATGGCTCCATAAACTGCTGTTTCCCAGGTCCTATCCACCAAATTCCTGGACAAAAATTCAGCAAAATCAAATAAAATCTGCGTTCCCACAGAGTGCTATGGTTGGGCACACATAAAAACACACTCTGTACTTCTCTGCAGAACTTGCTTTTGATCCCCTCCCCCACTTATGAGAGCAAACAAATCCATGCACAAATAAAATGAGGATTTGCAAGTCACATATTTTGTACTTGCTTTCATTTTCACACGAGACAAACTTTTCCTTTCTGTTTTCCAACAAAATTGTGTCCAAAAAAGCTTGTGATTTGGGGAAAATCAAAAATAATCTTTTTGAATACACTATTTAAAACGAAACACTTGGTTTACTTGAGAAGTCTGACGGGTGCTCTGCTGGTTGTTGCACTTGGTTGTTTATTCAGTACCCCAAAACCAGCCAGGAATACAAACCCTGGCTGTTGTTATAACCTTGACAATGTAATGGGTGGGGAGGGAAGTCTCCTGTAATATCTGAGGGAGAGCCCCATGCTAACAGAGAACAGCAGATAAAGAGTCAGGAAGAGGCAGGAAAGCTCACAGCTGAACTCCAGTGCTTACTCGAATGAGGCAAAAGAAATATCTGTTTTGTTGAGTTCCAATTCTGTCAGAGAGAGAACTCCTGGCTTCCTGGTGCAAAGGTGTGGCTTTCCCTCCCAAGAAGCAATTTCAAACAGACTCCAAAAGCCCTAAGAGTGGAAGACAAGCTGCTATTTAAAACAACAAGATGTGTGGACACAGAACAAGGTTTTCTGGTCTCTAATTTGGAAGGTTCAATAAAACTCCAGAAAAGCCCAGCACTAATTTGTGCAATAATCTTCCCTCTCTCCAAACCACACCGTTGGACTCACCAGCTTTTACTGCGGATCAAAACCTGAGCTGCAGCAGCACCATTTGTAATGCAGTGCTGTGTGGTGTTGCAAATATGCACCAGGTTTTGTTTTTTCCCAAATGTTGATTATAGTGTGCAGCCTTGTAAAGCACAGAACTGCATATTTTAGTTATTAAACTTTGCAAACAAGTCTGGCTGTTGAAAGTCATTTCCCTGAGTAAACAATGACTCAGTGTGGGCTGTATAACGTACAAGTTATTAGTTACTGTTAGTGAGTTTAAAAAAACCCAACTCTATACAAAGGCCTGCTTCAGAATGGAAAATAGTTTTCCTCCTACTTCTATAGCCCCAGCTGTATTGTTTTCAGTGGAATTTAATTTTCTAAAAAGCTAAACAGATCACTATCTCTTCATTATATAATTGGACATTGGCTTAACTGGACCCTTCAGCCATGAACAATATGTGCAGTGTGAAAGCAGAGTTTATCCTTTTTTCTGTTCTCAGTTTTTCATTATAATGCTGAAGTAAAGCTGATTCTTTCCTGGACAGGAATATCCCATCTAGACCAGGCAGCAGGTGGCAATGAAAACAGACATAAAGACAACCATAAAATATTGAGGATATGGTAATGAAGAAAAATGCAATTGCAAGCTCAATAAAATCCTCTGACAAACACTGCTCCCGAGTTGAATTACAGCTCCTCCCATAATCCTGTTCTTCATTAGCAAAATGGCCAAATACACCTGGTGATTGTCAGCTGGCAGAAGGCACCAGGATCACTCTGCCTAATGAAACTCAGCTGCTAAGGCACCACAGTTTCCCTGCAGCCTCAAACTCCCTCCAAAGGCTGTTTTCCTGCTCCAGTGTGCACTGTCCCAGGTTAGGAGCACAGCTCTGTGTTACCTTTTGGAAATCTCTGGTCAGACTCCAGAACACTAAAAGGAAATACAGAGTCAGATCACAGAATATCCTGAGCTGGAGGAACCACAAGGATCATCCATTCCAGCTCCTGGCCCTGCACAGAACACCCCAATAATCCCACCCTGTCCATCCCAGGGAGTGTTGTCCAAACACTCCTGGAGCTCTGGCAGCCTCGGGACCGTGTCCAATTCCTGGGGAGCCTGGGCAGTGCCCCAGAACCCTCTGGAGGAAGAACCTTTCCCTGATATCCAACTTAACCCTCCCCTGGCACAGCTCCTGCTCTTCCCTCCTGCCACAGAGCAGAGGTTGGTGCTGAAGCTCATGCAGCAGCCTCCAGTGAGGTCTGACCTCAGTCTCCTCTTCTCTAGGCTGAATAAGCCAAGTGACCTCAGCTGCTCTTTATAGGACTTCCCCTCTAGACCTTTCATCATCTTCATAGCAAACTCTGTGGTGAAATTTTACTAGAAAAGTGCCTTCAAAAGAAATTACCAAAATTAATTTGAAGGCACAGCTCTAGCTTACAGAGCCCAGCCTGCAGGCTGAGTGCCATCACAGCTGTGTCATGGAGGACTTCTTAGTCATTCATGGACTCTCCATTTCCTGGCAAATATCACAACACATTTTGACACGACATTTTTCACCACCAGCAATGACACTGCCCATTCAGTGACAAAGCTTCCAGTGACTGCAGCCTGCTGTACCTCCCAGCCCTGGGACCCAGAGGCCAAACACTGCAGCACTCCAAAGGTGATGCCAAAATGTCAAATTCTACGTCCATTTATTATCAGCTGCTGAACTGAATCACAGGAAGGGCGGTGCCAGGCTGGCCCAAGGTCACCGTACCGGTTAAAGGGCTGAGAGTGTCCCAGGAAAGCTGGACATTGGCACCTGACCAAATGCTTTCCTAAAGAACCAAAGCTGCCAGGGAGAGCTATCCATGCGTGCATGAATGCCACAGGAGTTCTAAATACTAACCTTTACTGCCTTGCAGTACAGGAATTTAACATAGAACAGACTACACTGGAGATATACAGCAACAGAAAAGGTACTGGCCCTGCTGCTCCTTGCTGTATTTAAATGTTTAAATATTTAAATAAGGCAGGGCAGGGCTGTAAGGAACACTTCCACCCCCACAGAACATGACTCAGTTGCAACAAATTACTTGAGATTTGTCCACTCCGAACCTTCTGCCGTAACAAGCTTTGTTAGCCTTTCACATTGACTTGTGCTGCCTGCTTACATCTTTATTAATGCTTTCTGGGAAGAGCTGGCCACCCACCCCACTAATACATCAACAAGAAATATGCAGAGAAGGGCACAAAATACAGAGCAGGATATTTTCCAGCAAAGAGGTCCCTGAATCCAGGCACAGAGAGGAACAGCACAAGTGGCTCCCTCCGGGCAGAAAAAGAACTGTGCTACAATCTCAGAGGAAGACAAGGCATGCAAACCTCAGCCACTAGAGCTGACAGCAGGTTGGATGGATGGTTTCTGGAGAAGCCAGGGATAGCAATCCTAGGCAGAGCCAACCACATCACTCAGGAGCTGGTTCCACAGCAGCAAAGCAGCCGGCGTTTTTAACACAGGAAAAGCCCTGACAGGAGACACACACACGCCATAATTGCAACCACTTTGTGCCAGCACAAAGGGCCCACCTGATCCCAGCCTCTCCTGCCTCTGTGCAGATGTTGCTGTGCTCACACAGAGAGCTGGGCTGGGAACTGCTCCTCACAAATCACCTGCTTGTTTGGCCTGCTCAGTTCTGATTTGGATCAGTTCTCACCAGTTAACCACGTTTGGCTGCCGCTGATAGAGGTAACCCAAAGCACAACACAAATGGTTTTCCCCAGGTAACATTTTAGATGCACACAGATCAGCCTTTATAAACGGTTCTTTAGCCTGTGTGATTGAGTTACACCTCTTACAAAGGGCTGTGGGACAGACCAGCCCTGAAAACCCGCTGTACTTTCAGTTCCCTCCACCTCCTTTTCTGCAGCACCTGTAACTCATCAGCTTTTCCCAAACACACATTTGTCCTCCAGAAGGCACTACTGGTTATCTGAGAACAGTGCTCACTCATCAGTCCTTTGAGCAGGGAGGCAAAGTGCTGCAGCCCAGCGCTCCTCAGTGTTTTCCACGCTGGAGCCATCCACACCTGCCAGGTAAGAGCCAAGGGAAGGGGCAGTGGGAGCTGTACTTCATACACTGCCCTGGGACTGTGGCAGCTGCTGCAGTTTGTTTTTCCTGCATTTGGAGCAGGCTGTTCCTTTGGACAGGGGTAGAGGAATTTGTCCAGTTCCTAGAAAGCATGTGGTTCCCAATGCAGTAATAAGAAACATCACACTAGAAACAGAAAAACCCCAAATATCTGAAAAAAAACTAAGACTATATTAGCTTTGCATAAAGCCATCCACAGAGTTTGAGCTTATTCACAGAAATAAACACTATATTTAATGTTATAAAGCATTCTTAGCCCCCAGTTTTTTACTGGTCTTCCTTCAGTGGAGTTAGATCAAATAATAAAAAATAAAAATGGCTTAATATAATTTTGTCAGGATCTATTTAAGTTCTCTTACAGTTATTATAAATCCTGACAATGTACTGTAAATCACAAGTTTCTTCACTATTAATTATGCAGAAGAGAACAGAAATTACACTCCATGGATCCTGACTCATATGGGATCTCTCACTCCTTAGTCTGTTAATGATTCACACCTTTTTTTTTTTTCTCTTTAAAAATAAATCTATCCTTTATACTGTGATAAATTAGGACAACATGTGTTCAGTGTAGCACTCCATTGGCCCCTTCCAGGCAGAACACAAAATTCATATATACACAGCCCCTCCCTAAAACACAGGATTATATCCACTATCAAAACTGAACCCCCTGAAGTGTTATGACAGTGGTTGCCATATCAGGGCCTACTGTGAAAATTAAGAACTCATCAGTTCCACAAGCCTTAGGCAGTTTCTAAAAGTTTTGAAAAGGTGCTGACAACTGGCAATTGTCTATTGCTCCAAAAGGGGATGAAAGAAAAATGCCTTTCTTCCCAAGTACTCTAAGACATGGCTCTGTTTTCATGGCTTGTCCCACCAACCAAGCAAATTTTCTCATTTGTCACTTTTAAAAACTAAGCAGCTGCCATCCACAAGTAGTTCCGGAGGAACCTTCCACCCCAAGCAACTGTCAGAGAGAGATTAAATGCCAGAATAATCTCTGTATTGTATCTCAGAATCACTTTTCCTCTGTAATCCTCCCAATGACAAGAATGCAACTCAAGCCAGCTTACTTGGAAAATTCAAGTTACTAGAATGCGTTGTTCATTCAGGCAGAGTCAGATTCCTCCCATGAGTCTCTATCACTTAAAGCAATTAACTCCAGGTATATTAGAACTGCGAAAAACTGGCACGGAAAAGCAGCACTAGAGATGGGGACCCCTGAGTCTCAGGGGGGACGCAGACGAGCTGCCTAAATTGGGGAAGTTAAGGAGTCTGACCACCCTCACCTGTGAGAGAGGGCTAAATACACCGAGCTTTCTCCATGAAGTGCTTTGAGGCACCTGTGCAAGCACCGGCAAAGAAGGAACAATTCCTCCAAGGTGAACGTAGGTGCTGTGCACAGCAGGGCGGATCACACCCCGCAGCGCTCGGAGCTGTAACGCAAGTTAGGGGATGTACAGGAAAGCCTGTCTTGACAAGGGCAAGCCAAGCCGCCTGGAGCCCCGGCCGTGTCACGGCCACGTCTGAGCA